>NIUQ01004763.1:0-12778 GCA_002796945.1 Plectus sambesii
ACCCGTCTTCACTGTTTTCTTTCCGCATCCCACCATTGTGGTCGTTGGCCTGCCGGAATTGAGAGAAGCACTCATCAAGCAAGGTACTGCCAGCCTTTTTATATATCTTTGCATGCAACAAGATTTCTTACTGCATGTGCAAATTATACTATTTCACGTTTATAAGGATACTTTCCTATTAAAATACATGTTTTCCAAATGAAATTAATGTAGAACATGTTCTTTATAATTTTGAAAATGTCTATGAAGTGGAAAGCGTTGTTATATAAATTAAGATATTATATACAAATCGTCTTGTGCTTTATGCATAGAATAATGTTTTATTCGCACGAATCAGAAACGTGTATGAGCCCTTAGGCATCGAATACGTTTTGAAAATTTGCCAGCTTTTCGATAAAGAATGCATTAATGAAGGAAAAAGTAGAGAAGAGTTATTAAACTGCGTACTTGTAAATCTCATGACAAGCTCCGCTGATACTTCTGGAATTAATCAAGTTTGTTCTTCATTTATATATTACTTCTTTATTTATCTATATCAGTTTTTCATTTTCAATCGTGCTCGACTCCTATATGCTTTAAATTTTGAAGTGCAATAGCTAAATTTTTACTAATTAGATTACTGCAGGTTTTTTATCATTTGGCTTTGGCGCTTGGTTAAAAAGATTAGTAAATCTGATAAAATTGCATTGAATTTGTTTTTAATGCCGAAAATTTAATAAATTTGTTGAAGTGAATTTGAATTTGAATTTGAATTCAGTTATAGATAGGGTCTTTTATCATCGTTCGTCATTTATGCATCCAAATTTGTCACTCATGCCTTCAATTTTGTTATCTCTGCAGTCAAATAGAATGCTAGTGTGACCAAATGAAGTGCAAGGGTTAAGGAGCATACTGCAAGAATGATGATTTATGACGAAGGTGTATATGATCGCGCATTATCACCAATAAAGAATTAATCATTCGCAATTATTTCAGGCGACAACTTCTCTGGACGATTCACGGCACCGATGAGCGAGATATTTATGAGTATGGCGAATGGCGGCGTCATCTTCGCATCGGGAGAAAACTGGCGGGACCAGCGTCGCTTCTCTGTGCACGCGCTGCGGGACTTCGGGATGTACGCTAACTAACATTTCGGACCGGTTATATCTTAGCTTACAAGAATTCATAACGTGGATCATATCCACGAAATTCTGTCCTCGCTAGCGTCATTATTCATCCTGGTGTGGCTTTGTTTTGGCGTTTTTCTGCATTCCTTTTCATTCTCTTAGGCGTCGAATAGACTTAAAAATATTTAGCTTTCATTATAATAAGGAATGATAAGTTAACAATGCTTTCACGATTATCATAAGATTAAGCATGCACACACTTTTTCAATTTTCTATGTCCGACGCCTTATATCCAGATTTATCTTTGTTTTTAGTCAGTTGAAAGGTACTTAAACATTGCAGAAAAATAACAAATATTTGCGTTTGCCATGTTTTTATAATCATAGAATCTTTCAACATAATTTGTCACTTTTACGTTTAATTTCGTCAATCTCCCATATGATTTGGTCATTCTCATGAACACAATTTCGTTATTTTTACATTCAATTCGAGTGCAAATTTGGCGAAATTAAATAAAGAGATGACAATATTAAATATACAAATGTTAAAATTGAATTAGAAAATGGCAAACTGGGTCGGGACGTTGGTGTATTTGTAAATTGTGAGAAGCTAATTAGAATTATGAATAATCCGATTGAACTGAATGGTTTAGGGGCCGAAACGTGATGGAGCAGAAGATTCTGGATTCGACGACGACGCTGATTGAACAGCTCGATCATAATCTGACTGAAATTGACGTGGTTGACATGAACTGGCCCCTCCAATTGTGTGTTGGCAACATCATCAATGATCTCCTGCTCGGCTACCATTGGAAAGCTGAAAACTGCGAAAAATATAAACTCTTTAAGGTATTTGTTGGGTGTCAGCGTGACAAATGTATATAGGGATTTATTGGAGGTCAGCAATAAAAATAACATCGAATACTGTTAGGCAGACTAATACAGTGGAATTCGTTAAAAGCGGTTACAGTTATACCGGTATTTCGTTTGTACCGGTCGAGATTTTCAGTCCCAAATCGTATTTTCCCATACAAACAAGTTCGGTTATACCGGTCAAAACTTCCCGGTCCCCCGGTAACCGGTATAAATTAATTCCACTGTAGTGAGACAAGGGGAGATCAAATTATGTGGACAGGGGCCACTCCTTATCACCAATCAGCTGCGCCTATATATTGATATCCATGGAACCTTCTAGAACTTTCTAGAAGTTATGATCACTTGACCTGGGTGACGCGAATTATTCTGGGGATTTTGAGAACCTTCTAAAAAATCCCTTATAACGTAGATGCCCTAGGCGGTATAGGGCGCAAACCGTGACAATTAGGAAGCTCACGCCGCGATAAAATAAAAGCTGCCAAAAAAATCGCCAAATATACCAAATACGGCGGCTAGTAAAGAGAACTTCAGGGAATGCTGGACAGAATTATGTACGAAATCAGCAATCGTACGTCCGTATTGCTGGTCCACGCCTATCCATGGCTAAAGCACGTTCCATTCATTGGCTACATCGGCTATTGGCAGCTCAGAAAGGACGTGGAAGTTCTCCAAGATTTCATGCTCAATGAAATTAGGGAGCACAAAAAAGTGATTAACTTTGACTCTGAGCCAACGGATATTGTTGGCGCATACCTCATTGAAATGAATAAACGCGAAAAGACTGGCGATATGGGATCGTTCTCGTAAGTTGCAATTTTGCTATTGTTTTTATGTCGTGGGGCGCGGTCAGACTAGTCATATAGTAGAATTCGTTTATAGCGGACAATAGGGGACCGGCACTTTAGCGGTTTAAGCAAGTTTTTTGTATGGGCAAACACACTTTGGGACTGACAATCTTGATCGGTTTAAAAAAATACCGCTGTAAGCGATTCCTACTGTAGTTGTATGTTCAATAATGGTAAATTTTTCTTCAGAGAGCGGCAGCTTGTGAACGTCCTGACGGACTTTTGGATAGCCGGCATGGAAACTACGGCGACCACGCTTCGCTGGGCTATACTGTATCTTATGGATCACCCTGACATTCAGGAGAAGATGTACGCAGAAGTTGAGGACGTCATTGGCCGCGATCGCATGCCAGCCATGGTTGACAAGACAAGTATGCCATACACATCTGCACTCATTTTGGAGGTTTGTGTTTCCCTACTTTTGTTAATTTATCTGCGTAGGGTTTTTTAGTTTGCTAGATTCTAATTATTGCATGTTCTGTTTACTAATTAATCTAAATTTGAACTGAACTACCGCCGCCTTTAATCCAGGATTATTTTTAAATTTTGAATTACTTTGGATTAAAGGGGCGGTAGGTTTTAAACTTTTGTAACTATTGTGGCACTGATGGCTAGTATTTCAACACCACCACGACAACGATCTTCTCATGTCGTCATATTCTCTTTCAGGTGCAACGCTATGCGAACATCGTTCCATTCCCGCCACCAAGAATGACGATCACAGCGACGACAATTGGTGGACAGCACATTCCGCCGAACGCAACCATTCTGCCCATGTACACCAGTGTACTCGACTCACCGAGCGTGTTCCCTGATCCTCACCGCTTTGATCCAACTCGATTCCTCGAAGATGACGGTTTGTAAATGGGGAAGGCAGTAAATGGCAAAGGGGGAAAATAGTTTCAAATTTGCTGTGTTTATAATGAGAAAACTTAGATTGAATAAGGCCAATTTCTGAAGCGTGCACCGTTGGCAACTTGCCAAATACGGCCTGAGAACTATCTCATTACAATGTTGTTGTTACAGTCAAAATTTGCCGATCAGTAACAAGAAATTTTAGAGTAAGTAAGGCAAACTACTTAGAAAGTCAATAGCGCTTCTTTCTATCAATTTATACACGTAAAAATCAAGAAACGACAATCATTATTGGTGAAAAACGGCGTTCAAGCACCGAAAAGCGAGCACATCTAGGCTAAATACAGTACTTGGCTCGGTTTCGTGTTACTAATCAAAAAATGTTGACTATAACCTCAACTACAGTAAAATTGGTTTATACCGGTTTCGATTGTACCGATCAAAACATGCCGGTCTCCCGGTGATTGCTATAAACGAATTCCACTGTATAATAAATTATTGACTTTAACCACAAACATTACAGTACAGTTTTACTTCATTTCAGGCAAGACACTGAAGAAGTCGGCTCTGGACAGTATGGTGGGTTTCGGTATGGGTAAAAGACAGTGCGCCGGTGAACCACTGGCGCGCATGGAGCTCTTCCTTATTCTCGTCGCGTTGGTGCAACGGTATCGCTTTGAAATCGCCGACAGCGCCAATCCGCCCGATATGACCCCCGTCTTTGGAGCTACCATGCCGCCACGACCCCACACCTGCAAAATCATTCATCGCAAATAGATTTTGCTCTCTATCTCCATTTTCTTCGCGCACGCTTGAAAGTAGCGAAAGATTGTAAATATACTATATTGCTGCGCTCTGATCTACATTTTGTGATCCGTTCTTTAGTGCATATGCGTTTTGACGCATTATGTGAGTAGATTTTAAGTTATTTGTGCCAATGATTGCGGTATGTTACAGTAAATATTTATATTATGTTTGTGCTTGAAAACGCGAATAAGCGTGTAGAGGTTACTGACATACAAATGATTATACACAGCGCTCATCACGTTGTTCACATTAAGGTACGCGTTTTTTTTATACTCCTTGCCTCATAGCACATAGTGGGAGACAATAGTTAGAGTATTTTCAATTTTGCGCGTCCTCTGCCCTCCAAAGGAGCTGAATTGAAATTGGAGCCAAAGTCAGCGCTTTCATCGTCCCCGCCGAAAGTTTCGCTGAAACGATAAAAAGTGTTTATCTCGATGAAACAGGGAAGGCCAAGTTGCCTCCCATGTGGCTTAATATTCACTCGGCTATTGCACCGAGCCAGTTAATTTGCTCCAGGTGCGGACAATTTAGTGCGGAATGTGACAAAACAGACTGCACAATAGTTCCCCTCGCCAACGACTCAAATTTATCGATTTACATGTTAATAATACCACTGCAAGAAACAATTCAGCAGTAAGAGTGAAATCCTTGAGTGCTAGATCCTCGGACATGGCGGCGCGAGTGGCTGCGAATTATGGTTGATCGAAGAATGGGAAAATAGTTGTGCACCAGTTACCATTGCTTTGGCAGCGGTACTGCCAGCGATTGCCAATTCTGGCCTTACAGCAACAAAACTATCTTCAATAATGAAACACATGATCTGAACGCAACTTTTATACTCACGGCATCTCATTGCCCGCATCTATTACTTTCAATATTAACTATTTATTCCGGGTGTATCAGATCTATTGCAGCAAAATCTCTGCTTTCGTGTTTACTGGCGCTTGGAGAGGGATACCGAGTACGTATCGATCTGAGACTCGGTCGATTTACGCGCGCTTTTGCTGTTGAAAGCGGGCATCGGTGCTTAGTGAAGACACGTTGACGTCATGCGGTAAATTACATACATCAACGAAGCCGCTCAGTCGATCATTATTAGCTTATATACTTTTTGCAGCAACTGGGCTGTTGCAGCATATATGAATTTTTGCTAACATACCACTTTGTCTCCTTGACATACAGCTTGATGCCGCAATGATGCATGAGCATATAGGTTGTCTTTTGCTGCAATTCTGCACCTTTGCATCCCAGCAGGCCACTTCTGCCTTCGATTTCGTCAACTTTGCTTTTATTCACCTTGCGTTCAAATTGAATGGGAAGACGGGGGAATTAGGCGCACGACCGAGTCCCTTGATGCTTCCGTATATCTTTAAGCCCTTTTTTACGGACGAGGAAATTCCATGTGTGAGAGAGAAACATAAAGCAGTGAGAATGACACGAAGTACTCCAGTGCGCACTTTGGCTCTATAGTTTGCTTAAATTACGCGCCTCTCGGTTGCAGGTTCTATCCCTTTGCCATGGACGAAACAACTGGTCCTGTGAAGACTTAGTCACCTAATTTTTGCAATTCCCGCCCCGTGTTTTTAAAAATTTTCCATTAATTTCCATGCTACCGTATTTGTTCCCCTATTTTCTAGCCGTTTCCCAGTCGTTCGATCTCCTCACTCTTCTCAATTCAAGCTGTGCGCCTTCCTCTCCTAATATTGTCCCGCATCAATGATTTCAGACCGGGTTTGTCTTTGCGCTCTAAAATTGTTCATAACTCTTTCTCGCTCGATACCTGTTGATTTCTAAGATCAATCTCTCGTGTCATCGTCTACTATGAGATTTTCACTCAAATATTTATGATCATAATTGTCCATAAGTATCCAGCGGGAAAAATATGCAGATTGGAGCTATTTTTGCAAGGAAAATTTATCTTATTTTGAAGCCTGAGGATAGTCCAGTGTCATAATGAATTTCTGGCCTCGAGTCTGTCCTGTTAATTTTTGAACTGCGTCTCGGCCCCAAGCTCGCTGTTTCTGGCGAGGTCTACCCGAAGGTCGCGAGCCGAACGCATTCTCCAAGCAGAAAATTGATATAAGTATTCGAAAATAAAAGGAAAATCACATCTGCGAATGCAGCTACAGTTATAATACAAAGAGTGACGATAACTCTGGGAAGAGATGGGTTCGCTATATTGTCGACTGCTGTCTTCCTTCGCAACGCCTCTCCACTCGCAATTAGCGCTATTCGAAAAGAATAATCTATCTCTATGGCAAAACTAATTTCCTTCATTCAGCGTTTCGCCGTTGTGTTCGTGCTGCTGTATAGGATTGCAGAAAATCACGCCATGTTCATTTTAGCTGTTTTATGAACTTCTAATCACGCTCAAATACAGAAAATCTCACTGCGACTGCCTCACCAAGCGCACGTCACAGGGCTAAGGCAATAAGAAATGTCAGGAAGGTACTTTAAGAATCTGATTAAACACTATTTAATATATGAGGAATGAAGTCATAACTTCCGCATGTTGGAAGTATACACGGCAAAAGATGTTTCATATTGCAATTCACTGTTAATTTGCTTCCTTAGCCGTGTATCGTCGCATGTAATGGCGTGACTTCAAACGAGCAATCATTGCTGCTCTAGCATAAGCGGTCAGGGAATGTTTTTCAGTCGAGATTGAGTTGCTCTCTCCGAGACGGATGTCGACTGCCTTCAAGGCACACTTGTCATTAAAGCCGTTGGCAAATATTATTTTGCTCGGTTACAATATCACGGCTTCAATTGCTTTCAACGCTAGCAGTTTACGTTTTATCTAAATATTTTCAGTTGAAGAATCTGTTTTAACTAAGCCAGTACCTTACGCCAAGAATACTAATGTTTGAGTGACGAAACACGGCGTGTAAAGAGATAATAACGCTTATGATGAGAAGAACAAGCCACTGTCGCGGTCTTTCACTGAAGACGCTGACGGACAGTTGAGGATGCAATCGACTCGCGTGGGCAAGTCGGTGGTGGTGGCGGCGGCGGCGGAGGAAGAATGAGCGGAACGCGGGCCCATTCTTAAAACACTCCCCTTGCCGAACTATCTACGCAATAGAATAGCCAAGCAGACGAAGCGGCGAGCGAGAACTTCAAACTCACGCGCCCTTGGCCGCTTCCCCACTTGCGCGCACCCTGGCTGTTTATGAAAGCGAAGCTTGGGGCGGAAAGTGTCGCAAGCGTCGGTGCCGCGCCATGCACCGGCTGCTATTATCCCGCTGGTAGTCGCGACGTCGTCGCACGTGCAGAATGATGTGATCATGAACCGTCGCCTCCCTGTGCGCTTATTAAATTGGTCCAATCTCGCGTTTGTTTGTCGCTTGTTCTCATCTCTCTTATACCTTACAGCGGAACACAAATGAGCGTTGTCAATGACGACGTGCGCGTTCAAGAAAGGAGCAGAGAGAATTGCGGCCAACGATTTTCGTCGACCGATGCCTCCCGCCATTCGTCAGTGCCGCCTCTGCCTGCGCCTTTCTCTTGTCCGTCTCTTGCTCTGATAAATTGACGTCCGTCGACCGACACTCATCTTGCCACGACCTCGCTTGGCGCATTCTCTCAGGCGGTTTGGGAAGTTTGCCGCTTCGACTCGAAAATCTATTTCTGATGATGTGACGCAGTTACGATCCCAACAAGATTGTCGTTAATGTCCATCTGATTCTGCCGTAAGCTTTTCGACTTACTTTTCGACTTACTTTTGTTGCGTCCGCCGCGCGCGCGCGCAGATATCAAAATCCTCGCGCGCTAATCTAGCACATTCAATTACTAGTTTCGATATGTGCCTGTATTCTTTACTTGCGAATGCACAATATTACATTAGCGCTTTGGCATATGGAAGACGGGCTGGCGGTTNGCACATTCAATTACTAGTTTCGATATGTGCCTGTATTCTTTACTTGCGAATGCACAATATTACATTAGCGCTTTGGCATATGGAAGACGGGCTGGCGGTTTTCGATCTCTCTGCTCTCAGGAGACCCCCCTAATTCTTCTTACTCTCATCTTCGTGGAGCGGGAGGAGAGCGAATGCTCGGGGTAAATTGATTCTCGCAGCCGTTTTTCGATTCAATTGGGGATAAACCGGTCACTGAAGTGAGAGCATTGCCGCGCCTTTTGTTCTCGCCTTTCTCTGATTTGCCCACTTGACGTACGTCATTCATTTATACTGCGCTGTATGCACTTGCAATTGTCATCCTCTTCCATGAGGCGTTAATCTTGCTTTGAACTTCGCGATTTTCACTTATAAAAATTGAAATAACTGATGAAACATTCCTGATTATCTAATTACAAGCTTTGCTCGCTTTTCTCAAATTTTAAACGTTACTTAAAAGCTCTGGACGCCCCAAAAAGGACTAGCGTAGCGTGCTTTGTATTGAATGAGAGCTGCTGATATGATACTGATGAAAAATTTCTTCAGCATTTTGCAGAAGCCTAATGGTAGAAGTTCTCATTTTCTCCCCTAAATATGTCACTTCTTCGCCCTATTTATTAATAACTTATTTGAACGAAGCTATTAAAAGAATACCCAGTCCAAAAGTTTCGTTTAATTGAATAGTAGTCTTTTTTCTCTCGCTATCTTAAGAATGCAGTAGTGCGCCAAACAGGCTGCTGATATTGTTGAAAATATAGTATAGTTTAGCATTCATATCCTGTAGGAACGAACCATCGCTGAATGTCTAGAGCACCAGCCCGCATACTCTTACATAAGCGCGTCTGTCGACCACTAAAAATTGATCTCTGTGACCTGTCTCCTGCTGTCATCGAACCTGGACAACACGACTAGCATCCGCCTACTCGATTAATTTGTTGCCATCCCGGACGTCATTCATTTAATCACCCATAGTTCGCGTCTTGGCATCATATTGTCGCCACTCTGTTTCTCTATGTGTGTGTGTGTGTGCCCCCATTTTCTCTTTAACGTCGTCCCCTATCGACCGCCGACATTCATTCATTACCATTAGTATTCGCGCCATTAAATCTGTCAGCATCCGCATCTGATCTTTTAGCTGATCTCAATGCGCCCGCGCCAGTCAAGCAGGATATGATGATGACGTCCTCCCTGTTGCCTCAGCGCTTCCGTTCACAATGATTGAAATATATCGGATTAGATGGGACGTGCGTTAGTTGGTACTCTTTTCTTGAGAGCTCTTTTTAGCAGGCACTAAAAAAAACATTCTCCAGTAGTAGCAGTGAGCTTAGAAGTGGATGGCTTGTCTGAGTACAATATTATTTTCTACAAATAATCCACTGCGAGCTTCGGTTAAATATATATATCGGGTGAAAGATAGAGCTCGACTAACCGGGTCGCCTGCCAGCTTTGGCACGTCGTGCGCCTAATGAGCGACGGGCGCGATTCAAACCGAATTCCGCTAATGGACCGTTCGCGGCGGTGCTCGCCAATGTCGTTTTCGACTTCGCTCGCCTCCCCCCTCACTCACTCGTTCTCTCTCTCTCTCTTTCTCTGTCAGTCATTGTGTTCTCTGTCCTCTTCTTTACTCTCCGAGCGACAAAGCACATCGCTCGCGTGGGCACTACTTCTCTTTGCCATGTATCTCCACTCAGTCGCGAAGAGGAAAGAAACTATTCGACGGGCAATCGCCCAAATGATGCTGATTTAGACTCGAAGAATTCCCTTCAATTTCGTTTGCAGAGAACAATAGAATACTGCTGCTTCGAATTCAGTAATCGGAGAAAATTGCTCTTCTCACCCTTCTCGTAGCTAGGCGCCTTATCAAGCGTTATTATATTCATTCTATAATTAGAACATGTTTGTTTTCGAACCTGTTGGCAGCTTGCTTGGATTATAATGATAGGTTTTATTGCTATATAACGCTTCTTTATTTGAATTTCCGTCTTTCTATTCGTACTTGGAACATTGATTCTGTTATGCTCTTGGTTGTATAATAGAGTTCATTGCTCATGTGCACGTTTATCAGTTTTTTCATTAAATTGTGATAAAATCGCCGAAGTTAGCCAAGACTGGGTTTCAGAAAAATTTCAGTTACAATTCATATAAAAATTCACAGTATACAGCAGTTGTAACAACTGTACAATTTTCTGTTTCTAAAAACTTTTAGGACAATTGTATTTTCAGCTGTAAGAATATTAGAGCAGTTGCATGTACAAAAATTTCTTCAAACAGAAAATTATTAAACTGCGCAAATTATGCTGAGATGTTACTCTAAAAATAGTGCTGTGAAATAGGCTTCAATATGGTTAGATTATTTTATTTTCGACATTCTTTGCATCAAAGATGACACTCTTTGCGTCGATGACGGTAAATATGACACTTCCGCGTATCTTTTCGTCATCGCTCTTTCTTCATTGAGCCACACAGTAAACCTTAATCAGCGCTTTTGCTTTGACCTTTATCGGAAATGCGCTTACTATTCATATTCTATATTAGATGAGAAAAATGCGCGTTTGTTGCTCGTGGCCTTACAGCGCGAATCGAAATAACGTCGACTCGTGACGCAAGTTCTTTCTTTTCTCATTCTCTTCTTTGTTTGCTTCGTCTTATTTTCTGCTCTCTTTCTCTCAGTTATACGGTCTAGCTTCTCCCTCTCAGATATACGGTCTAATTTGCTCGTGCCGTGTTTCTCTTCGCAGCTGCTCCATGGCGCACTCTCCCTTTGTGTTGGAGGTGCTACCCACTCGCTTCCGTTACTTGCTGTTCAAACTTAATTTTAGATCACCATTTCAGTGCTAAATATGACTGTGGCGAGCTGCGAGATAGGCGCTAATGAACTCCATCGGGTGTGCTTTGCTTCAGGAAGGTAGCGTCTCATTAATCCCAGAGAACATGTGCACAAAGCCTCACGTCTAGTCTGTTTTTACGAAACTGAAAACATTTTTCAGATAACGCTCAGTGCGAGCAGAAATTTAATTGGATGCTACTGTCGGGTTAGGGCTTGCTCATAATAATGCGATTGGGCTCGGCTGCGAACGGAGACCAGTAATGACGCGAAAAGTGTGAATGATTCTCCCCCCTCCAAATTATCTATCATCTGTTGTGCGGTATGAAAACAGCCTTCCTTCGTCAATGTGAGTGGGCCGCCGAGTGCGGCTCTAGACGACCGATCGGTATGTTCGTCTGTTCCACCATGTTTCGCATATGTACTATGTTCAGCCTACGCCGAATGCTCAGTTATATGCAGTCTGTGTACGGTAGTTTCATGGTGCGCCAGTTTTCCTTATGTGACCAGAATGTGCCGCTGTTCACAGCTTTATGACATGAAGGTCATAGCATCGCCTCTGACCATTAAAGTTAATTTCGCTTATAGCGCATTTTTTCAAACAATAAATTGAATGCCAGAGACAAATTCGAGCATTCTCATTAAAGCTTCTTGCTGTCAGTGTAAAACGCTTAGCGAGGCAATTTGAGGTGGCTGTAGTTTCAGTGTGTAGAGATATAATTTACAAATTTCTGTACCATTCAATATCTGAAGACATATTGTTCGAAGCTAAACTAGAGCGTTCACAATGTTATGTAAGAGCAGAATTGGATAATGGGCCGGTTTCACATCGCGTACTTTAATTAAAGTCGGACTTTACGCAATGATGAAGGATAGGCCTTAAGTACGACTTTAGCTAAAGTATGCGATGTGAAACCCACCCATTAGCTGCATATTGTTGAGTAGCAGTATTTAACGTTTTGTCAAGAGGTAGTTCAAATCTTGTAACGACTCGAAATAGGAGCAATAGAATCGAATGTATAAAACTGTACAGAATTTGGTTTTTTTAAGCAAAAGATGGCATCATATCTAGTCATTTGCTTTAGGCTTATAGAGAATTTGCGCGTCGGGTATAAACTGCGTTTTTCCGATTTGGGCCTTTGATTGTGTCATTCATTTTACAGGGACATTATGAATCGAAGTACTGCGCCAAATGCAGCAGGCAACTCACTACATTGCTAACTTGTGGTCGCCTATATGCGAGATTACGCCAATGGTCGACCAACCGCTCCCTAAGGAGAACTGATCGAAGATGATGATTTCACATTTTTTCCAACTTTTATTGCCGCTGCTCTTTGCCTACGGTATTGTCGGTGGAGAAGACTTTCAACAAAATGTATGGAGTAATCCGAAGAGGCCAAAACTATACTCAAGGCCTCTTGAATTGATCAAACAAGATCATTTCTTCTCGATTATTTACCCCTCTGTTGTAAATAATACGGCGCTGCAATTTTCCGCAATGGTTAGGGGAACTTCTACAGAAAATGTGAGTTCCTCTTAATATCTGTACCACTTCCATTTTAATT
>NIUQ01004764.1:0-12746 GCA_002796945.1 Plectus sambesii
TGATCTACTATGCTCGAATCAAGCGAGCCATGGGGCGTTTCACGGTCCCCGAAGCAGTTCAAGTAAGCGACGATGAGAGTTGCCGTCGTGGATATTATTCTTATATAATTCATTCAGACGCTAGGCTTGCCAGTATACGACCCAAACGACGCTGATTTCCCGCGAAAGACAACACCCGATCCCGTCCAAATCAATCATCCTGCCTTCCGAAAGCCGACCTTGCAGGTACGTCAAAAAGCCCTATTTGTATTCCAATGATATTTTATAGTAATAATCTATCGATTTTGGTCGAAAAAGTAGTACGACGCTCAAGCGGTGATAATTATTACGACGAAAGTAGCTTCGCATCCTGCCTGTTCAAAAAGCTGGAATTAATTATTTATACTCTGACTACTGAACTGGCTGTCAGAATTCTCTGTACAGTAGATCTAATGTTACTTCATAATCACTGAGCTAGCCTTGAAATTAATTTGTAACTGATTAAGCTGTCAAGAGGGAAAAATGCTCCATGAAAATGAACACATTGCATTCAGTACTCTTTAGGATCATGTATTATACAATGAAAAGCCGAGTTTGGTGCTGGATGGAACTGATGCGGAGCCAATGTCGGCAGGATTGGCGCAGGCGGGGGCATTGCTGAATGCAGTAATACGGAAAGGATTCCCGGATCGGTTGCNCTGGAGAAGTTGCCGCGACGACACGACCCCGTTCTCTTCTGGGTTGTCCATCCGCGAATGCACGGCACTCCACGCATCGCTAGAAAGTTAGTCCCTTCTTCTTTTCTCCTCCATAATCTGCTTCAACTTTCATCGCTTCTAGCAATATTCTCCTCGACAATCTCTTCCGCTACAGCTCCGTCGCTCTCAAAGCTCAACTGTCCAATGCCAATCCGCAGTTGGCGCAACTTTTCGAAGACTTTAGGTTTGGCTGATTTATGAAATAGTTCAACATACTTGTACCTGCGATAATGCAATCGTTTGTTAATCGCAGCGACTAATTCGGCCATCATATTGAGATGCAATTTAAAGCTTAAATTTCCTCCATGTTTATTTCTAACTTTTTAGGTTTATAGAGTAAAATGATAACCTGTAGCTGAAGACGTGGTAGTAATTACTTCTAGGCTTATTCGAATGATCATTTAAAACGCGACATCTGTAGTTTCGCGCATTGCTCTCATTTTATTAGAGTACACCGTAGGCCAGGTATAAATATGAAATACATAATGTGTGAGTTTCATATCGCGTACTTTAGCTAAAGTCGTACTTTGTGGGTATCCTCTAGCGTTCCGTTAAATACAGCTCTAGCTTAAGTACGCGATATGAAGCTTACTCAATGAAATGCTCGCATTAAACGATTTTAAATGTTTAGGATCGATCGCGACGAGCCATTGAGCGGCATATTGCCTAATGGATGCTCCTCAGAACAACACGGCGTGAAAGATCTGGTGGTGCGGTCTCATCCGCACTTGACTATCCAGTCGTCAAAGGTGTTCAGCCCCTGGGCCAGCAGCGAGGAGGTCGAGGCGACTGCCAAAGAAATAGTTCCCGATATTCGTCCCATCGACCCTACTATTGACCTAAAGAGCGATCATATCTACAACAGAGAGGCTGTTTTGGGTATGTGTTGTTATGTTTCGTGTTAATACAGGATTCTTATTGTTTTTCGAGGAGAATTAAAATTAAAACTTTGTAATATGTTAGAGGAAACCCCATATTTCGTTGTGAAGAGTCAACCGCTAACTACATACAATAGATTCTTGGTTTTGACATGTAAAAGAGTACTTTAAAATGATGTGCTATGAACTTAATGAGGCAGTTTGCCTGGGTCAGTCTCGACGCTGTTGATAATCGAAAATTGCGAGTACATGATACAGTTAAATGCGTCTGTGCAAAATGCAACCAAATTGCGCATGAATGAATCTAATGCGATTCAATTAAGATCAGCAATCAGTTAAATATCACTGAATAAGTCAAAGCTGTGTAATTTTATAGCCCGAAGTTGGATACCTCTGCATGTACACAGTATCATGTGGTCACGTGAGCAAGATCAGAAATATCCGTGGACAAAGGAGCAACTGGCCGCCAATGCCATTGCGCACTGCTTTGGCGCCGCTATCGCCCAAGCCACTCGATATGGAGAAGTAAGAACTTTTTGATTAGACCAAACGAACTAAACATTGCGTTATAAACACGCCACACAATAGAATTTTGTGATATTGCACGATACAGTAGTTAATTACAGCTAAATCTGCGTTGAAACGTGCGCCTTACGGTATGTTTAGCTCGGTTGGTCACACGGAACTTCTTAAAGCGTATAATATTGGAATGAATCGAGTAGGAGAAACAGTTTAATCAGTGTGAGACCTATACTTGCGACCTGTAGGCTAAGCTTCCTGATACTCAGACCACTGAGTTATTTGAACGATTTTTTCTTTCAGTTTACTAGCGAATGCTCACAAAGTTTGGCAGAGTTATCATGAACCATTATGATTTGCGAATTGTGCGCAATCGGCATGAATGCATAATTAATTTTGTAACTATTCTTGATAATAAGTCGCAAACTGCTCAGTCTTGATTGTAATACAATATTTTCATTAAGGTGGTTGACGGTCGATTGAAACGGCCAATAGTGACCCGAGCAGTGCAACTAGTCGATGGGCGATTAGACTTGGTCGCTTTCCAGTTGAACACGGTCGACCTGAACAATCGCAACTCAGTCAAGAATATTGCTTGGATCGAGCACGGTTCGCAATTCGTTCATCGCGACATTGATTAATAATCTATATCTCTTCTTTCAGCTCAACAGCTCTACAAGCCCGGCCCAGTCTGGGAAAATTACGAAAAAGTCGTCGACCTCAACGAGAGTGCTTTCGTTAAATTCTTCGCCACCCTGTTGGGTTAGACTATAATTGTTGAATTTTTGAAGGTGCTATTATCTTTGAGTGTATGTGCCAAATAACTAGTAAAAGTTTATTCTATCGAGCGACTTTTGCGATAAGTCATAGCCATTGGTTGTCGTGGCGCGCTTGAATGCGCTATCGAAAAGAGATTGTTATCTGTTATTTTTGAGTAATCTTTTCGTCTAGAAAAGTGAAACTATCAGTTTTACCTGATGTCGTGCGTGCCGCCAAATAGCTTTCTAATAGCTAAACATCGCAAATTCCTCGACCGCTGTCTCAAAGTACTGCCCGCCGCTTATTCCAGCTTGGATGCCAATCGGTAAGACTGAAATTATTCGAAATAACTACAGTGGAATTCGTTTATACCGGTCACCTGGGGACCGACGAGTTTTGACCGGAATAAGCGAAATACCGGTATAACCGAACTTGTTTGTATTGGAAAGTACGCTGTAGGACTGAAAATCTTGACCGGTATAAACGAAATACCGTTATAACCGAAACCGCTATAAACGAATTCCACTGTACTATAAACATCGTTATCATTTTCAGTTTGACGTTGCTGTTTTTCGCCCTGTCAAGTCTGGACATTCTGGACGAACTGGAAAGAGCAATAGGCGAAGAAGAACGACGGAAGCTAATCGGTTGGATTTATTCGCTGCAGCTGACCGGTCAGTCAGGTACGCGGGAGCTGTTTGCAGACTAGGAGATAGTGCGAGATGTCGTGTCGTCCCTACGCCTATGCAATTGCCCCTCATCGGGGGCTGTTGGACGCCGGCTGCGCGGCCTTTGGCGGTCTCGTCTTTCACCCGGTCAGCGGTCGTTTCCTACCGAGGGACAATGCCAGTCTGTTTTTCGACGACGGCAACGCGCTCGTCGCTCGACCTCATCGAATCTCCACTTTCGCCCTGAATGTCAGGGCGGAGGACGTCGAACTCGACCGCGGACTCTTTCCCGGCGTCGCTAAGGTGGACGTCGACTCGAATAAGCTGCGAAGGAGAAATCTGCTCGCCGCCCAAGCGAATGATAATGGGAGTACGGTGCGGATTTTCGCGGTGGATCCTGGCTCCACGAGACGCCGAATGGTCGCACGCGCGTTGGAATGGACGGAAGAGGATATAGTTCCGTCGGCGTTGTTGGAAGCGAAGACTTTCGACCTGGAATCGCCCTGTCTTCAGCTCGAAAGCTGGCCGGGCGCGCAGGATTCGGTGATCGCGCGCACAGAGAACGCCGTCTATTTAATCAGCGACGTTTGGAACAATCCCGAGACGGCGACAGTCTTTCACGACCAAGCAGTGATGATGGCGTTCAATCATCATTTGAAGCACGAGCTCGCAGTCGTCGACAAGGAAGGGTTGCTGTGGTGGGGCGGGATTGGGCAGTCGTTGGCGCGACGGAAGATGGAGGGTGACGAAGGGAAAAGCGAGATCGTCGACATCGCCTGGTCAGACCATCCGCGCTTGTTGTACGCCGCCGATCAGCGACGCGTCAGGACGATCGACCCGCGCGTGCCGCCCGTCGTCGACGCCAAGACCCTCTTCGTCCTCCCCTACTACGACGCCCTTGAAGACATCGAAGCGATCAGTTTCAACGTGTCCGGACTCTTCCCCGTCGAAGAGATTCGTCTGATTAAGACGTTGACGGGAAGTGCGCGCCATGTGATCATCGCCACCGACCGCAGGATGTTGCTGATCGACGAGCGCATGCCGAACAGCCCTCTCCTCACCACCGCTCACTCGATGTTCGAAGGTCCCGACGCGCTTCTATCCCTCCCGCCTTTGACCCACGACAAGGGCGTGACGTTGCCCTTGTTGGCGTTCAAGAACGAGGCGTGGAACGAGGTGCTGAGTTGGTCGTTGCTGCGCTACGCCGACAGCGATCAGTTCTCGTCCGTCGGACCGCCGTGCGGCGTCGCCCAGCCGAGCGCCACCTTCGACCACTGCGCGCACCACTGGCCGACGTTCCCGACGGATCCGAAAGTGATAGAGAGAGGGAGATGGTCGACGAGAGGAGTGAGCGTCGTCCGCCGGTCAGCAGACAGCGTCGGCCTTCTGCGCCTCCTCGAGAGCGGCGACATTTGGGCGGACCTGCTCAAGCTGGGTCAGCAGTGCGACGAGCAAGAGCTAATGTCGTCCGTTCGCAAAGCCACCGCTACTGCCGAGTCTTTCCGCGATGAACAGCGGTCGCTCGCCGATTCAAATAGCTTGCTTGAGAAGTGCGACGCCGATGCGTGTCAACTGCAGCCGCTCTCCGCTTGTTCGGTGCAGTTTGGCGGAGCGTTACTATCAAGCGCCGGCGATGACGCGACGGACGAAATGTGCGACGTCTGCGCCGCCGCCGACGACGCTGAAGAGCGCGCTGGCAACTGTCCAACCGCCGACCTCCAGCCGTTCGACTTAACCGCCGTTCCCCCCGACTGCCAACTGTCGCACGTCGTGTTGAACAGCATGAAGCTGTTTGATTGAGATGCATTCCTTTGCGCGCCTGGTGCTACTATATTTCGTGCCTAATATGCCCGATCGATAAAATTGAGCGCTTTTGATTCGCATTCGTTGTTACACTGTGACGTTTGAGAGCTGTTTATGGCTTGCTTCTGAGAGTACCTTTTGAGAGTTTCGAATGTTTAAGAGTCTGAGAGTAGTAGAGAAGGAAGTATGCGAGTGAATGTTGATGTTTGAGGTTCTGCGGAAGGAAGATGCGGTTTTCGCGGATCATTCGCGGCGGCTCCAGCCGACCAGGATTGCTCGGGACCGTACGACGGCGGTCATCTGGCGCAAACGTACAGCGCGCTGTGCTGTCTACTCGTCCTGGGCGACGACTTGTCGCGAGTGGATAAGCCGGGAATAGTCGCCGGCCTACGAGCGTGCCAGCTACCGGACGGCAGGTTCGCATGCTTGCAAATCTAGACATGGCCACGGATTTTGGCCGTCGGGGATTATGTTGTTGCGAGGTCGGCGCGCTAATTCGCTATACGTGCTCATTATTTGTCCCAGCGTCCAGGGGTCCGACCCTAAACCTAAGCCTAAGGCAGCGCACCTTGAATGAGGGGGCTATTTGTGGGGGCATGGAGCAGATATCAGGGGGCGTTGATCGCGCTCCAATATGTATATACGAGAATTTTCACTTCCCAAGAACATTTTCAAAAGGGGTTGCAAAGTTTGTCCATGTACAGCAATGTACGCATATTTGTTTAGTGCATTAACTTAATTTTGATAGAAAGATGTCGGTAACCCAGAGCTGCTAGGAATCAGTAAATATGAGTCCCTTTGGGGTTATACATGCCATTTCGACTTTTAAAAGTACCCTTTCCAAATGGAATGATTTGTGCACGCCAATGGCTATATCTGTATAAATCAGTCGAGTTAGAAAGGTTGATTGTGGTGTTTTTCAGCTTCTGCGCACACTCGGGTGGAAGCGAGAATGACATGCGATTCGTGTTCTGCGCGGCAGCCATATCCTACATTATCGACGACTTTTCCGGCATAAACATCGACTCTGTTACGGATTTTATACGTAGAAGCGTTGTACGTCGTTATTTTGTCTTTATTCCTTTTACGACTGTAGTGGGAATAAGCTATTCTCCATCCCGCGAAATGGATTTTACGCTGTCATATTTGTCCTGAAATAATTCTGACCTTTTTGCGAAGAATCATCAACACATTACAATAAGTATATTCTTGTCAGAGAGCTTACAAAGCTGGCTTAAGTTATTTCATCAATGCAACTATATAATACTTTTCGAAAATTTCTTTATGTTCCCTCAGTTCTATTATGCCCCAGGGTTTATATTTGATAAAATTGCTGACAAAGTTGATTGCAGAATTACGACGGCGGAATTGGACAAGGACCCGGCCTCGAATCACACGGTAGGAATCCACTCTCAATCTTGTTCGTCTATAAACATGCAATTTTCAGGCGGTTCAACGTTCTGTGCGGTGTCTACTTTATCTTTGCTCAACCGACTGTGGGACAAATCGGTGTTGTCGACGGCTCAAATCGAACGACTTCGTCGATGGTGTCTGCGCAAACAAGGAGTGGGATTCCATGGCCGTGCCAATAAGCCCGATGATAGCTGCTACACTTTCTGGGTTGGCGCCTCACTTTCGGTGCGTCAAAGACTACTCGGTTTTGCAAGGACTGCTTCGTGTATTCGTCCGAATATGAATGCTCGGTTGATGCGTGCCGAACGCATCGGTCCTTCCTTTTTCCTTCCTCTAGCGACCATAACTATTGTTGCTTGTAGCAGGCGTTGTAATTAATTTTCTTAATATTTACTAACTTTAGTTACTCGGTGCCGATGCATTCATCGACCACGACAAATTGAGAGAATTTGTGTTGTCTACACAGGATGCAACCATTGGCGGTTTCAGCAAATACGCCGACTCTCATCCGGGTAAGAATTACACCTCCATTGAAATCGAACAATCACTGTCGGTCTAAGCATTATAATAGTAATCCCAGAAAGATTTGTAGAGACTTGCCATGTCGTATGAATCAATGGATATAACAATGTTGCGTTTGCAGAATAGTACAGGGGAACTGCGGCCACCTCTAGTGGAAAATAATGTACCATATACTGTTTTCAGCTATCAATGACAAGCTGCTTAGCGGCAGTTTATTTACGATATGAGCAGATATAATTCGCAGCCAGCTTGTCATAGGTAGCTGAAAATAATATATAGTATACAGTGAAAGTCTTTTATACCGATATTTGAGGGACCGGTCAAAATTACCGGTATAAACTACCTTATTTGTATGGGGAGATGCACCTTGGGACCGACAAAAATTACCGGTATAACCGAAATCGTTATAAGTGAATTCCGCTGTATAACTTTCAGGTAGGGGCGGATGGAGTTTCCCTTTAACTGACAAAGAACTTAACCATATAGGGTAATTTTCAGATGCGCTGCACACGTACTTCAGTCTGGCGGGTCTGTCACTGCTTCACGAGCCCGGCCTAGCCCCCGTGTTCGCAGCCCTGAACACTACTGCTCGTACAGCCGCCCGCGTCGGCCAAATTCGCCTTGGCCACCAGCCTCCCTAATGCTACACTGGTTAGCACGGCTTTAACTCCACATACACTGTGATTCTTACTATTGTCATCACTGTGCTCATATACTTGATTGGCGTAACTAATTTACTTCACATGCTACTATTTATCGATTCATATGATTGTTTGTGCATCGTTATCATATCAGTACCAAAAATTGCGTGACCATATTCAGCAGTAAAAGTCGTTTATAATGGACAGATGCGTTTTGAATTTTGCTAGAAGATGATTGAGTACAATCAGTAGGTTGCGTTTTTGAATCTGGACGGTTCATAAAGCCTGCTACTTGTTATTAATTCATTCGATGTACTGTTGTACTATTCAGGATTGCCATTTTGTCTTGAATTTTTTTCTTTCTTATAAGATTTAAGACAGCGCACCTAAGTTTAAGACAAAAAAACAGACAAACATGTACATTTTTCTCCTTTTTTTTGTCTTAAATTCCTTTGTGTCTTGAAAGATTTAAGATGGCGCGCATAAATTTAAGTCAAATTCTTACATTTAAGACAAAATGGCAACCCTGATACTATTGTACCAAAGTACATATATAAGGATGTACTGATATACTGATAACTGATGGACTACTCTCGATAGGTTGAGATAGATCGTGACGGAGTGCGGTGGACGATCATGACAGAAAGGTACTCGCCATCGCAACTGAACGATGACGACGAGGACAGCGACGAAATCGAAATGAACCGCCAGCCGTCCCTCAACTCGAAGATGGCAGCACAGACGGCGGCGGTGGACACGGAAGACGAGAAGCTGGACCAAGTCCTCGATGAGGAGCAGCCTGGGGAAGAAGAAGAAGGGGATGAAGAAGAGGAGGAGGAAGAGCAAGAGGAGCAAGAACCCATGGAGGGTCCGCTGCCCAATCCTCAGGAGTACGACGAACAGTCTGCCACCTTCTCCGACGACCACAATCCCGCCCTTGAGATGTCCGTTCCTCCACACATGATCACAGTGAGCTTTGTTCCTCTCTACTTTGCGATTTCGTCGTTTCTCTATCACTCTCTAGGGTCTGTTTCATGAAACTGTTGCAACATCAGATTGCTAGGACTGCAGTGCTGCAACTGCAACAGTTTTATAGAATAGGCTGCCTTATTTCCTCTTACTGCAACAAATTCGCCGATTTATGAGCGGCCGTAGGTTGTTCTGCCGCAAGCGTACATGACGGGAAATTGTAGGCGGATGTTACTCGCAGTTGCTAGTAACTAATTTAGTTGCTAGGCCACACCTGATAATAGTCGCGTACCGTTTCCTGTCACGTACGTTTACAGTAGCGCAAGCCGCAAGTCTCTTTCAAAGCGTAAATAAGAGCTTTTATCCACAATTTACTTCACTAGAATTCGTTTATACTCTTTCTCTTGTACCGGTAATTTGGGCTGGTTCCTCAAGTACAGTCAACTGCTTTTATAACGTCGGTCAAGGGACCGGTCAAAGACCGACGTTATAAAGACAGCGACGTTATAGAGGCAGTTCGCCCTGTACAAAACATAGTACACGGGACCAGCCAAGGATCGACGTTATAAAGCCAGCGACGTTATAGAGCCAGGCGTTATAAACGCAGTTGACTGTACTGGTATAAACGAACTGTTAGGAGTTTTTGTGCGCAACCAACTCCCGATTAGAATGAGTGAAATTCTTTGTTGTAGACAGAGAAGTGCGAGCTGTGCGATGCAGAGCATTCGAGCGAAGAGTCTGCAAAGGAGCACTACGAGAGCAGCGAGCACGCCGAGAAAGTCAATGACTACTTGAAGAGCATCTACTCCGAAACATCGGCCGAAGGCAAGCAGAAGAACGGCAACGCCGACGCCGACGATGACGACAATACCGAGATCCCCTCCGTCGCCGTCGAAATCACCGACGAGTTCATTCAGAAGTACGCGTCGTTTTCTTATTCCCTCGCTTGAACACTCATTATCAGTAGGGAATGTTTCCTTTGCACAAATACTTTCTTTGTCATGCGTTTCGTACATGAAATCGCGAAATCTTTTCATCAATTGAAAAACCGTTACTGGCAAAGAAATTTCGAATGTTTATACATGTTTCGAATACATTATTCAGCTTGTTATGAAGTGTTTGCATTTTTTCAGGTACAAGTACTCTTGCACTTATTGTGGTCTCTGCTTTCAAGAGTTTGAGCACATGTTCCGACACGAAAAGGGGCCTATGCACGCCATTCGCGTCTGGGAGCATCAGCAAAACCTCGGCGGATACAGTGCTGGTATGTCCTCGTGTTATCTCTTCAACTTGCTGCCAGTACTCTAGAAGTACGATATGGAGCTTGTCATATGATTGCCAAGAATGCATTGTCTATTCTTTCTTTATCAAGTTTCAAAATTCAATAGTTTTTGAGGTCGCGTCGAGCAGACTTTGAATATTCATGAATATCACAACGAAAAGTAAGAGAATTGATAATGCGTTCTCGAAAGTTGTATGATGGCTCCGCTCATAGTTCTGGAAAATGTAAAGAAAGACTATAGTCACCCTTAGCTCTAGAGAATGTACCATAGATTACATTAAGTCGCTGACGATAAGCTGGGTCCGAATTATGTCAGTGTATATAATAATTAACTTTCCGCTGAGCAGCGATTCCTCAGAGTTCCCTTGTAAGCATATTTGAGTGAGCACAGTCCCTTGTAAGAATATCCAGTGCCCGCAGGTCCCTTATAAGAATATTAAAGTGCTTGTATGCCCCTTATAAGAATATTGGACGCGTTACGAACTCATTTCGCTCATCGGGTGTGTCCAGGATCTCCGAAGCGTAGCAGAAATCCGCGATGGCCCGACGGTTTCTACTGCTCTATTTGTAACACTGATCTAACGAACGCGGAGAAGTACCAGGAGCACTTGAAGACAGAGCAGCACGAGACCAGAGCGCAACGCCTTATGGACACTGGCACACCGGCCGCTAACGGCGAGGCAGAAGGCGGCCCTGGAGAGGGCGGCCAACGAGGTCCCGTTTTCATCCCTTTTGTCTGTCTCTCTCTTTGGGCGGGTACTATACTTCTGATCTGTCCGTACGTACATACCTACGTCCCACTATACTTTTGTATAGTTTAAAATTTTGAGCTACTTGTCCAGGTAATAGGATTATAGCCCCACGACACACAGATAGACGCGCATATTCAGTCGGCACTGAGATAGACCAGAGGACAGAAATATGAGTCTCTCGCAATGTTTCCCAGTGAGGTTTCCTGTCGATCCATTTTCAAATTCGCAGTATAAGCTAGGACTAATTTATTTACTCTCTTACGCGTGCCGAATTAATTTATTTGGGGATGAGAAAGATATAATAAAAAATACAGTTTATCGATTACGTCGAGGGTTGCTTCCTGACTATACTTCGTATTGCGCCCACCACCCCAAGTTACTGAATAGGATTCCAGTTTTCCAACTGTCGTATTCTTTTTGCTCTCTCACTTGCTTCTTGTGCCTTAAATATTAACTTTGCAGGCGGTCACCGCGGTGGTTGGCGAGGAGGACCGATGCGAGGCGGCGGTGGCGGACCTTGGCGCGGTCCCGGTGGTCCTGGTGGTCCCGTTCCCCTCAACATGATGTCTATGGGTCCCGGCTATGGCCCGGGTCCGGGTCCAGGCGGCCCCTGGATGCGTGGACGTGGAGGACCTCGATTCCGACCCTACGATTTTGGTGAGAGCTCAATTAATGTCGCTTTTTGAGTTAATCGCCCGAAAGATTGCGACGCTTCTGGAGGTTTTGGTACTAGAAAGATCACAAGAATGCGTTAGTCAGCATTTTTGTGATCAGTTTACAATAAACACCATATTCACTTTAATAAGAATACTTCCCAAATCAGACAGAACACGTTTCTATTCAGTGAGGGCGTTTTTCAAGTTAAATCAAAATGGAAATGCCTTTTTTGATTTTGAAAACGCCTTCTTTTAATGAAGAGTGTCCTTATTAACGTGCATACGGTATAAGCCAAACAATTATAGTCTCGTATAGAAAGGGATTAGTTGCGAGTTCGCGTACATCTTCTATTTTAAATTGTCCCTTTCAAACGTTAAACATTGTCGGTTACCATAACAAGTGAACGTTTCATTACAATAGAATTATTGTGACGTAATGTTTACTCTAAAGAAAACGTAAAGAGTGACTATGCTGGCTTTGTGAATAATGCTGCGCATTCAGATAGTTGTCATAGTACCTGAACCTTTCATTACACTAGAGTTGCTATGACGTAATGCTTACTCTGTAGAAAATGTTAAGTACAGTAGAATTCGTTTATATTGGAATTTGGGAGATCGGCTAAAATTACCAATATAAACTAAATACCGGTATAAACGAAATATCAGTATAAACAAATTCTACTGAATGACTATGCATGCTTAGTGAATAATGCTGCGTATTTAGGACCGAGAGGCGGCGGATTCCGCGGAGGGCCGAGAGGCTTCGGCGGAGGTGGACCGCGCGGACCATTCCGTGGAGGAATGGGGGGTCCAATGCGTGGAGGTCGAGGCGGGGGACCTCGAGGAGGACCCGTCAACTTCTTCAACAGCGGAGGAGGACCGCAGCCCGGAGGCGGCGGCGGTGGTTACTTCCGAGGCGGCGGTGGCGGGGGCGGCGACCAATCGCAGCAGCAACCGCCAAAGCATGGCTATACAATGGGCACCGGCGGCTACATGACGCCTCAATCCGGAGCTCCAGCCGCTGCTGTCGGCACACCGTCTGTTACTCCGCAGAGTAAGTGCCCTTCGTTATTTGCTATCGACTTATCTCCCCCCTCTCTGACTCATCTCATTTAATTCGCCCTTCTTTCAGCAACCGACGACCAAA
>NIUQ01004765.1:0-12991 GCA_002796945.1 Plectus sambesii
GACTCTCGTCATTCGGTCGAACGAACGCAGACAGCTTACGACAACTCGCGCTGACGCAAAAGCGTGGTTCGGCTGGTTTCATTTCAAATCGTTCATCTCCGCGCCGCTAGACGACTGTCTCTAACTTCAATTACGCACCGTACAAATGACGTCCATGTTTACCTGATCAGCGAAAACGTGCAAATTTCGCTCTTTCACTAAATCTTCTTTACCGTTTTGCAATTTATTTCGGCAGTGCAATGGCAGAATGTACAAATAATTGGATTAGTCGCTGCTTTTTTAAGCATTAGTATTTCATTAGTAAATTTCAGAAGCATATGTCTTTGAATGTCCTTTCGGAAGCTTTAAGTGTAGACAGCATTGGGATCATCGCAAAGCACAAATAAACCAAGCCTTTTGAAATGATTCTATGTTTTGTGACTTCCTAAAACCGTAGGACATCAAAAATCAGACAGCTACGCCACATTGCTTCCTTAACACCATCTTGATCATAGATTAACACAGTGCTACAGCTAATACACCAACGATCAAATGAATGACGTCCTGTTTCTAACAAAATGAAATGCAACACGCGTAAATATAATGACTCTTTCAAGATACGATGCTCGCAATAGGTTATCGCTTGTTCATTTCCGCTGATGCGATTCATAAATATGTAGCGTAGGATATATCGTGAGGTGATAGCTTGAGGTAAGAAAGAGAACAGGGAGGGGATAGCTTCCAATATAAAACAAAAATAAAAGAAAGCATTAAACCAATTCCAGCTCCAAGTGTGAACTTCGACACTATGTCAATTAATGCGTAACATAATGTCAAAGAATGTAACATACTTTCGAAGAAGGGTACTTTCAAAGATAGTTGGAAGTACGTTTCTCCTAGTCTTTTTGGGATTTAGAAGTACCTACTGAAGCAACTTGGGTTTGCGGTTAAATGATACGACGTATAAGATTTGACACCAGAAATTAGCTATTCGACTTTACTGAACACATTTAATGTCTCATTGAAAATACGCAAGACTTACCGTAGTTCTCTCGATTACTATTTTAACACAGTTATATGTTTAAACTGGACACTTTCAGAATCAAAATGGACATTTTCTAGACCTGATTGGATATAGTTTAAAAATTAAAACGAACAACGTTTAGTTTGGCTTTTAAAAACGTGTCTAGTTTTAGTGAGAATGGAACATTTGTTATGTCGCTGTCCGATTTGGGAATCAAGTCCTTCGTGCCGCTTCCGAACCCATAAGGCTATTTTGTAAAGTAATTGAAAATTGAGGGATTCAGTGAGTAAGAAGGACTGAGGGAGTCAATTTTACGTTGTCATCGCTGCTCTGTCACTTATAGATGGCAATCAAACTCAGCTCTGAAAATTTTCATTTATAATAGTTTCATTTGTTAAATTTTAATATGTTTGCCCTTTTCAGGGAAGGATTTTTGTGCTGCTCTGAGTGTGTTTGCGTAACTTGAAACAAGCCGGCGGCATTTATGCATGACCGAAGGCGGATAAACTGAAGTTACTGTCGACCAAAGAGCAACCACTTTCCAACGTGGATTCAATTAGCTCGATAACGACTAGCAGAGTCGCTAATAGGCTAGATGCTGTTTTGAATCCGTTGTTCCAATTAAATAGTAAGCTGTTCAATGAATAAGAAATGAAACAGAAACTTCTTAGTATGGATAAGAATTTAGCGAAGATTTAATAATCAACTAAAATGCATGAAATACATACTGTAGAACGGAATTTAAAAAAGAAAATGACGTCCACATCTTATCTGTACAATTTTGCGCCTTTGAATGATGTTTCCGTCTTAGGGGGCCTGTTCTGGTGCAAATGCTCTGAAAACTAGCTGACGTGACTGCAAAATCATACTTCCTCGCTGAATCGAACAAACTGGGACATTTTCTATTTCTGTTTCAAAGTTCCGATTTGAACATTAATGTCAGGAGCTATTTCATGACCCATGCAATTGCAAATTGCGTTTACAACTGTTCATGAGTTCATAAACTTCGCAGATATCAAGAAACAAATCAATTAGAGCTAGTACAGCAATGCAAAAGTTCGTAGAACTTCTTTTCCAAAAATCGTCCGATATTGAATTCTTTACTACGTTACTAAAAGTTCACTTTATTCACGTGTTATCATTTACTATTTACATGCAAATTCATTGCTGAATGAACTTGAGTGGATGGCACGGTTCGCAAGAAATACATGAAACCTGTTCTTGACAGTTCCCGCCTTCTGTCTTTCCAGGCAACGCGCAATGAAGACACATGGAAACTAGATTTTGATTGCATTACCTAGAAGTGTCCACCTTTAAAGAGTGCATATAAGGAAGACTTTAGAAAGATGTCACAGCAAAGTGAAATCCCATTCATTTGTGCGAAAAGCATTCAAAGCTTACCTTACTATTCAATCACTATTTACAATGGCCCTTGTTTTCCCGCCGAATTCTCCAATGAAATCTGTGGAATTTTTTGGAACGAAAAATGATGAAGACGGTCAAGATTTTTCCAGACCTACCCCTTCGATCACCTACACGTCTGATGGACGGAAACTGTTGAACGGTGTTCTACTGAAGGCAGACGTGCCCGATCAACTGTGGAAGGAACTTCTCCAGAGAAAGTTATCCTACCAACTTTTCACACCTCCTTGTGAGCAAGATGCTACTGATCGAAGAAATCGGCTATAATTCTTCCTTTATGAATATTTTCAATGTGAAGAATCTCCTCTTTACGAATGATATGAATCTCATGCTGTGTGATACTATAAATAAGCGTGTTGCTGAGAGCATCATGTTTGAAAATAAATTATTAGTGTCCTATTCATTTTGACATTTCACACAATGAGCAATACACAGCTGAAAACAAATTTGACCCCATCTCTGACCATCGCTTTTTCTCGAATCGCTGAATTTCGCAAATAATTATGAAGACAATGTTGCAAGAAGTGATGAAAGTCGATCGGAAAAATATTCCAAACGGTTCCAGTGATCTTGATTAGTAGCAATTTCATGGTGATGCGCACATGAATTCACTACAGTTGAAAAATTGATCTCAAAGTAGTTTGCTGATCGGTCGAGAAAAGTGTAAATTCTTCAAATGTTTCTTTGATTTGCTAATATGTTAAAAGTGTTAATAAATTAGCATAATTATTTTTGCTGAGTTTGATAAAATCGTAAAAGTAAGCGTAATGCAGCTAAGAAAGACTGTCGCAAAGAGTTAAACGATTTTTTATAACTGGCGCCAATATTTCTTTAATAGAGGGCACAAATCTAGGAGTGATGTCAATCATTCCTGACTGCCGAGAAGTTTTTCAGCAAACGCCCCCGCGTTTGTTCTCGGCACTCCGTTGCAAGACTAGGGCATAGAACTGGACTGTTGATACCTCCTTGAAGGCAAATGATGTTATCATTGTTTCAATTGTATTGGCGCAACAAATGTAATAACAGTTGAAACAAGTCAGTGGTTGTGCAGCTCACCGGAAGTCGTCAGCATCGGAGATAAAACTGCTGAATTCATCTTATTTCTTGTGCCCCACTAATATTTTTGATTATAACGATTACTCGTTCGGGGAATGCAAGTGTGCTACTACAGACTTGAAATTCGTTGACTATCATAATTCTCACGCACAAAGTTCTTTTAGTTAGTGCAAATGCTTAGATACTAGGTCAGAGTGTGATGTGGCTGTGCACTCATTTGTATGAATTGCGGAACTTAATAGAATAACAATAATTTATTTTCCAACACGATGCGTCTTGCAGCATAGTTATTTACAGTTCACACAGCATGAGATTCTTCACATTGTTAATATTCATTATGGTAGAATTATGTCCGATTTTGGCGATCAGTCGTATCTTGCTCACAAGGAGACACGAAAGCCTGAATAGTTAATTTTCGCTCCACAACTTTCTTCCATAATTGCTCGGGCTCGTCAGCACTCAATATGACACCGTTCACCAACTTCTTTCCGTCTGACGTATAGGTGATTGAAGTGGTAGGCTTGGAGAATTCTCGGCCATTCTCATCGTCTTTCTTTCCAAAAAATTCCGCAGATATAAATGGAGAATTCGGTGGGAAAACTATGGCCATTGTGATAAGCGATTGATTATCAGGGTACGCTTTGAGGGTACCAATGAATGCTTGTTGCGCAAATGGTGAGGTTTCACTTCGCTGTGAAGTCTTTGCTATAGTCTTTATATTTGTTCTTAGCTGTGAGGGACACTTCTAGGTAAGGCATTTGATCTCCAGTTCTCCAAATGCAGTTAATGCGCGTTGCCTGGAAAGACGGAAGGCGGGAGTCGTCAAAAACTGGTCTCGTTCGGTTCTCGCGAACCGTGCCGACCACTCAACTCAATCCAGCAAGGAACAAACAAGTGAACATTAACTGATAACATGTGAATAAAGAGTACTTTTAGTAAGATAGTAACGAGCATTCATTCAATATCGGACAATTTTAGAAAAGGACATCTTTCTGCGAACATTTACATAGCTATACTAGTTCTAATTGATTTGTTTCTCGAAATCTGCGATGCTCATGAGCTCGTAGAAACAAATAGTTCGAAGCGGTAATAAGCAAAATAAGAAGAATATGCACGGTGTCGTAGCTCAGATTTAGTCAGTTTTAAGCTTTTGCAATGAATACTGGCGAGTCAGTTTTGAATTTTCTACAATAAACCAAAGCAACTACTAAACAGCAGAAAATAGATTTTCAAACGTGATGACTACGTAGGCTGCTGAAAATGACGGAAAAGGTCATCACGGCGCTCTCAATATCACAGTTTTATATTTTTCAGTGAGTTTTGTAACAGACTGCTGGCAATAAATCATTTTCTTGTATCAAAATGTTCTAGAGGAGTATTATGAAAAATAGCCGGTTTATGTATGAATGAATTGGTGGGATGGTGAAGTTGAAGTTGATTGAGAAGGAATCGCTTTTGTTTCTGCAACCACATGTTCGTTTCTGAACCAGATATTGCGCTAATGTTTCAAGAATAATGCCATTTGGAAGTTGATTTCGGAAAGAGCCTGCAGGAATATTGTCATGGTACTAGTTTCGGCTGTGTATTGCTCATTGTGTGAAATGTCAAAATGAATAGGGCAATAATAATTTATTTTCAAACATGATGCTCTCAGCAACACGTTTATTTATAGTATCACACAGCATGAGATTCATATCATTTGTAAATATGAGATTCTTCACAATGATAACATTCATAAAGGTAGAATTATAGCCGATTCCTTCGATCAGTAGCATCTTGCTCACAAGGAGGTGTTAAAAGTTGGTAGGATAACTTTCTCTGGAGAAGTTCCTTCCACAGTTGATCGGGCACGTCTGCCTTCAGTAGAACACCGTTCAACAGTTTCCGTCCATCAGACGTGTAGGTGATCGAAGGGGTAGGTCTGGAAAAATCTTGACCGTCTTCATCATTTTTCGCTCTAAAAAATTCCACTGATTCCATCGGAGAATTCGGCGGGAAAACAAGAGCCATTGTAAATAGTGATTGAATAGCAAGGTAAGCTTTGAATGCTTTTCGCACAAATGAATGGGTTTTCACTTTGTTGTGAAATCTTTGCTAGAGTCTTCCTTATATACACTCTTCAGTCTTAGACACTTCTTGGTAAGGCATTGGGAATCTAGTTCTGCAAATGTGTGTGGTTCGCGTTGCCGAGAAAGACAGAAGGCGGGAACTGTCAAGAACAGGTTTTATGTATTTCTCATAAACCAAACAATTCACTGGACTCCAGCAAGAACACATACAACTAAGAATGTGCAACTCCGCGCCGTTGAAAATTGGCAAAGTTTGGATAGAAAATAAATAATGTTCTTGTATTTTTTGCATGATTTCTATATGAGAAGAAAGAGGAATTTCCGCTCTAAAAATGTGTGTTTTTGTCTTCGGAAATGGTCTAGTCGTTGGCGAACACGAGCTCCTTGAAAAACACGCATTCGACGGTCTTTGGTTCGCCGCAGCGACAGCCTTGCTCCGCCGTCCAAAAATCGTGGCAAATATTTGTCTTATGGATAATCTTTGCCACCGCGAACAAAAAGTGGCTGTTCGACTACACCAGCGTCCACTAAACTGAGCATCGAATGACGCCATCTTTGCTCGCTATTGCATGTGACTGCGTTGGCTGTATTGACCGTACACAGTCCCATGCAATAGCGAGCAAAGGTGGCGTTATTTGATGCTCAGTTGGTAGACAATGGGCCGGTTTCATATCGCGTACTTTAGCTAAAGTCGGACTTTACGCAATGATGAAGGATAGGCCTTAAGTCCGACTTTAGCTAAAGTATGCGATGGGAAACCCACCCATTGAGTAGACGCTGGTGTAGTCGAACAGCCACTTTTTGTTCGCGATGGCAAATATTACAAGCGCTTAATCGCAGTACGTTTTTTGTTAGCAATACCACACAAAACATAGGGGCAACTAAACAGAGCAAGGAGCTGTGCCCCCTATTTTTTGTGTGGTAAAGTGACGGTCACATTGCAGCCGCAAGCCGCAAACACATTTGCGGCTTGCGGCTGCAATGTGACCACCGCTTAATGCTAACAAAAAACGTACTGCGTTTAGTCACTTTTGCAAAGATTAGCCATAAGGCAAATATTTGCCACGATTTTTGGAAGGCGGGGCAAGGCTGTCGCCGTGGCGAACCAAAGACCGTCGGACGCGTGTTTTTCAAGGAGCTCGTGTTCGCTAACGACTAGACCAGTTCCGAAGACAAAAACACACTTTGTAGAGCAAAAATTCCTCTTCTTCTCATTTAGAAATCATGCAAAAAAAAATGCAAGAACATTATTTTCTATCCAAACTTTGCCAATTTTCAACGGCGCGGAGTTGCACATTCTGGGTTGTATGTGTTCTTGACTCCAGTTATAAATAATCACGTGTGTGTAAGATTAATTATAGTAACGAGGACGTGTTTTTTGGTAATGTAGTAATAAACAGCCCATCAATGTTGAACGATTCTAAGGAAGACTTTTTTCCAGCGAACGTAAACGCAGTAGTAATACTTCTAATTTATTTAGTTTCTCTGTTTATATCAGGCTGTTGACGTCATAGAAATGAGTAGTCTGCAGCAGTAACTGGCAAAATTAGAATAATATGCTATGCGTCGAGGTCCAGTTTCAATCAATTTCTGTTTCGGGAACCACATACTCGTTTCAGAAGTAGATATCACAGTACTGTTTGAAAAGTAATGCTGTTTGGGTGTTGGTTTTGGAAAGACCTTATAGAAATACTGTCATGTCATCAGTTTCAGCTGTGTATTACTTTTCGCGTGATATTTCAAACTGAATAGGATAATAGTTATTTATTCTCATACATGATAGTCTTAGCAACATATTTACAGTTCACACAACATGAAATTCATATCATTCGAAAAGATGAGATTCTTCACAATTCTAGTATTCATGTAGGCGAGATCAGGAATAAATTCTTTGATTCATAGTATGTACTTCACGAGGAGCGTATACGGCTGAAGAGTTAACTTCCACTCGAGAAGTTCCTTTGACAGTTGCTCGGGTTCATTGGCTTCAACAGGACACTGCTCAGCGACTTTCGTCCAACTGAAGTGAAGTTGGTCGAAGAGCCTTGGAACTTGATAAGTACTTGGCCAACTTCATCATTTGCCGCTCCGAAAAACACCATATCTTGAATGGGAGAGTTTGGCGGGAAAACAAGAGCCATTGTGAATAGTGATTGAATAGCAAGGTCTGCTTTGAAGGCACCACTGAATGCTTATCGCACAAGCGAATGGGATTTCGCTTTGCTCTGAAGTGTCTGCCAAAGTTTTCATTATATACTCGAGGCAGTGGGAGGTGTTTCTCGGTAGGACAGTCTAAACTGAGTTATGCAAATGTATTTAATGCGCGCTGTCTGGAAAAACTGAAAGCTGACTTAACTAAAAACAGGTTTCATTCGGGTCTCGCGAACCGTGCCACCTACTAAGCTTCAGTCAATAATAAATTTTTGCAAATGATTTATCCAAAGCTGTTGTCTTTATACTCTATTGCGTCATCGTTTTGCTTTTAAAACTTTTCCATAACTGTTGCACGGTCAAACCTTGCGCCATCTCTTAAAGAATTGCTTCACTTTCGGGAAAGGGTGAGAAATCGAATAAAGGCTGGGCTATTTACGGTGAGAATTCTTGCGGTGGGAACGTCTGCCCTTACATTTACTCAAGCGTTCGCTGCCTACATTAAAGGGCGTTCCAAATATCGAAATATTCAGAACTTCTCCACATGACCCGGAGCATCTGTGCACGTTTTTATCTCAAAGATCGTCTCGGAATCGGGGTGCTATTCAGAGTATACCCTGCATTACCCAAGTAATGCGTGAGTCTATCGCATACGATCGGTCCACGTGGACCGAATCGAGAACCGCACACATTGCGGCTTCGATCACGGCAAATCGAGTTGTACTGTAACCCATCGCGGTGAAGTTAGGCTAGGGCGTTAGCGACTTCTTAATCAGATGGCCACTTGCCTAGAAAGCCCAGAGAGCGTCAGTAGCGTCTCGTAGAAAAGCCCTAGCTTTCCCATAAACCTATTGTCCACCATGTGGAAAGTACTAGAGTACAAAAGGTTATCCACGAAAGAGGCACCCCCAACTGCGCTGAGAGCCACTGCTCGTTCTGGGGTAGCAGGAACGGTCGTTGGATTGCCAGCTGTAAGAGAACGGGCCACCACAACTGCGTCGGCCAGACTGGATCGAGCAGAAGGATCTGCCAGAACTTTTGGATCGTTCGCCCTACAAGGCAGAACCATGAAAAATGCGTACGCTTAGATCTCCGACCACCTCTGAGCGAAAGCATTCACTGCTAAAGCCTCCAGGTCGGGTCGATACGTAAAGAATAGATCAGCTGGCAATTGAGCCAGGTTGCGAACAAGTTGACTGTGCACCGCATCAGTCTGTCGTCAAACGACTGGACTAAACTCGCATCAATTTTTCACTCGCCCACCTCGCGCGCTGCCCGCGATTCGAGATCGGCGATCGTGTTTAGCGCATCTGGCAGGTGTACGGCTTTTAACGTCACTAATCGGTTTCAACGTAATACCCAGATTTTTAACGCTAAGTTGTTCAACTCGCGGTTCGCGGTTCCCCCTTGCTTATTGAGGTAGGTGACCGTGGCGGAGTTGTCGCATTGGAACAGCACAAGCGTGTTCCGAGCGGTTCGTAGAAAGGATTTTAGGGCGAGCAAGGCCGCTAAAAATTACCAAAAGGTAATGTACATATGCCGTTTGGCGGTTGTCCATCGACCACTTGTCGACTGATCACGCCACGCCTCAACTCATGTTAGAGGCGTCTGGCGTAAAGATCTTTACAGTTCAGGGGGAAGAATCGACACCCCATTCCACTGTCACACTTGCGACAGGCACAACCGTAGTTCGCGATTAGCTGCCTCGTTAGGGACCACTGGGCCTACATACGAATTGTAGGTGCGCACACGGTAACCCAAACAGATGCTGTAAGTTTCGCGCAAAAGCGCGCTGGGGCGCATAGCCTACGAGGCGAAGCGACCCCAGATTTCGGCCGAGTCTGCCGCACGTACGGTGTTGGCCGCCAAATGCTGTCTGCATTGTCGTTCAATGCTATCTAGCTTTTCGTCTGGTATCGAAAGCGCTATCAACGTCGTATCGATAATCATACCCAGGTATTTGACACGTTGTGTTGGCCTAATCAATTCTCGCATTTCATACAATGAATATTTTACATCAGACACTTCGTGTCCTTGTAAAATAAAGCAATGCTCGCTATTGCATGTGATTGCGTTGACTGTATTGCCCGTACACAGTCACATGCAATAACGAGCAAAGATGGCGTCATTTGATGCTCAGTTTAGTGGACGCTGGTGTACAGTCGACCGCACGGAAACGAGTCGCACCAGTACCGTATCGTTTAGCACAACAATTCAATTTTAATTTAGTGTAAGCAGGCAACGTACATAATTGGCATGGTTACTTACAGAATTTATGATGGTTTGCGCAAAAAATATCATAGATTCTGTAAGTGACCATGCCAATTGTGCACGTTACCTGCTTACTTTAAAATATGAATTGAATTTATGAGTTACAGATTACGGTACTGGTGCGACTCCGTTCGGTGCGGCCGACTGTAGTCGAAGAGCCACTTTTTGTTCGCGGTGGCAAAGATTATCCATAAGACAAATATTTGCCACGATTTTTGGACGGCGGGGCAAGGCTGTCGCCGCGGCGAACCAAAGACCGTCGAACGCGTGTTTTTCAAGGAGCTCGTGTTCGCCAACGACTAGACCAGTTCCGAAGACAAAAACACACATTTGTAGAGCGAAAATTCCTCTTTCTTCTCATATAGAAATCATGCAAAAAATACAAGAACATTTTTTATTTTCTATCCTAACTTTGCCAATTTTCAACGGTGGGGAGTTGCACATTCTTGGTTGCATGTGTTCTTGCTGGAGTTGAGTGAATTGTTTGGTTGCCGAGAAATACATAAAACCTGTCCTTGACAGTTCCCGTCTTCTGTCTTTCTCGGCAACGCGAACCACACACATTTACAGAACTCGATTTTGATTGCCTTACCAAGAAGTGTCGACCACTGAAGAGTGTATATAAGGAAAACTTTAGAAAGATGTCCCAACAAAGTGAAATCCCATTCATTTGTGCGATAAGCATTCAAAGCTTACCTTGCTATTCAATCACTTTTAACAATGGCCCTTGTTTTCCCGCTGAATTCTCCAATGAAATCTGTCGCAAATAATTATGAAGACAATCGTGCAAGGAGCGATGAAAGCCGATCGGAAAAATATTTCAAACAATTTCAGTAAGCCTGATTAGTAGCACTTTCATACTTATACGCACATGAACTCATTACAGTTGAAAACTTGGTCTCAAAGTAGTTTGCTGATCGGTCGAGAAAAGTGTAAATTCTTCAAATGTTTCTCTGATTTGCTGATATGTTAAAAGTGTTAATATGTTTAAATAATAACGGTTGCTGAGTTTGAGTTAATCGTAAAAGTAAGCGTAAGGTAGCTAAGAAAGACTATCGCAAAGAGTTAAACGATTTTTTTATAACTGGCGCCATTATTTCTTTAGTATAGGCCACAGATCTTGGAGTGCTTTCGATCATTCTTGACAGTCGAGAAGTTTTTCAGCAACGCCCCTGTACTCGTTCTTGGCACTCCGTTGCAAGACTAGGGCATAGAACTGGACTGTTGATACCTCCTTGAAGGCAAATGATGTTATCATTGTTTAAATCGTATTGGCGCAACAAATGTAATAACAGTTGAAATGGGTCAGTGGTTGTGCAGCACACCGGAAGTCGTCAACAGCAGCGATACAACTGCTAGATCTATCTTATTTCTTGTGTTCCCTCAGTAATATGAATTACCAGACTCCCATTAGGAGACCGTAAATATGCCATTGCAGACTTGACATTGGTTGCCTATGATAGCTTTCAAATGCTCAGAAATAGGGCCGCGGTATATTTCGCGTGCAAAACTCTTTTTGTGTGAACTGCAAAACGGAATTACGTAGCAAAAATCTATTTTCCAACACAATGCGGCTTGCTGCATAATTATTTACAGTTCACACAGCATAAGATTCATACTATTCAGAAGATAAAATTCTGCATATTTTAACATTCGTAAAGATAAAATTATGTCCGATTTTGTCGATCAGTCGCATCTTGCTCACAAGGGGACACGAAAGCCTGCACAATTAATTTTTGCTCCACAACTTTCTTCCACAATTGCTCGGGATCGTCAGCACTCAATACGACACCGTTCAGCAGCTTCCTTCCGTCTGACGTGTAGGTGATCGCAGGGGTAGGTCTGGAAAACTCTTGACCATCTTCATCATTTTTCGTTCCAAAAAATTCCACAGATTTCGTTGGAGAATTCGGCGGGAAAACAAGGGCCATTGTGAAAAGTGATTGAATAGCAAGATAAGCTTTGAAGGTATCGAAGAAGGCTTGTCGCATAAATGAATGGGATTTCGCTTTGCTCTGAAGTGTCTGCCAAAGTTTTCATTATATACTCGAGGCAGTGGGAGGTGTTTCTCGGTAGGACAGTCTAAACTGAGTTATGCAAATGTATTTGATGCGCTGCCTGGAAAAACTGAAAGCTGACTTAACTAAAAACAGGTTTCATTCGGGTCTCGCGAACTGTGCCACCTACTAAGCTTCAGTCAATAATAAATTTTTGCAAATGATTTATCCAAATCTGTTGCCTTTCTGCTCTATTGCGTCATCGTTTTGCTTCTAAAACCTTTCCATAACTATTGCACGGTCAAAATTTGCGCCATCTCTTAAAGAATTGCTTCACTTTCGGGAAAGGGTGAGAAATCGAATAAAGGCTGGGCTATTTATGATGAGAATTCTTGCAGTGGGAACGTCTGCCCTTGCATTTACTCAAGCGTTCGCTGCCTACATTAAAGGGCGTTCCAAATGTCGAAATATTCAGAGCTTCTCCACATGACCAGGAATATCTGTGCACGTTTTTATCTCAAAGGTAAATCGAAGTGTCGTAGGGTTATAATATTTACACAATTTCGTGTAATTATGCATGAGATATTGTTTTGCATGGAATCCTTTCGTAATTTGTACGGTACCGCGGAAGAAAAGTTATTTTACATTTCTGTTACGAGTAATGCAGGTAGCAGACGATGAAATACAAAAGAGACCTTAATTTCGTCAGCAGGTGACACCTTTAAAAGCATTTTGTGTCAACATTTGTCTGTTGCAAAATGTGTTCATTACCTTGAATGCAATATTAAGGAACTGAAATCCTGATCGTCCTAGCATCTGTAAAAATTATTGCTTTCAGTGCGGAGGCAATAAGGCATTGCCAGGCGATATTTATTAGGTTGGACTTGTGCCTCTCAGCCTTCACACGCGTACACCCTCCCTTCCCTCAATTATCCCGGCGGAAGGATTGAGACAGATGGGTCGAGCGGGCGAAGAAAAAAGAAAGAAAGAAAGGACGACGCAGGAGGGAAGACGGCAGAGGG
>NIUQ01004766.1:0-12715 GCA_002796945.1 Plectus sambesii
CGAACTTCCCTTCGAATTAGGGGCGAACGAAAAAAACGAATGCTTCCATTCGAATCAGCGACCCCGATAACCTCGCGAGCCGATCATTTTTAGCGCCTGCGAACGTCTGCTTCCAGGCGAAAACATGGTGCCTACTTGTACGCGGCCCACACTTTCACCGATGAGAAGAAGGCTCGCGCAGAGCGCGAGAATAAGATGAAAATCCTTTAGAAAAATGAGGCTGGTTGAATCGGCGTCATAGTGAAACATAATCTGCTTCGTTCTCGATTTTCTGCTACTCGCCTGCTCTCCAAACACCGTAATTTAAAAATTACAAGCGTCCTTTGTTAAAATTGATTTTTCTCAAAAAAGGCTATTTCCTGGAAAATTGAGATTTCTAACACAGTGGGTGTATTTATCGATGCATTTAGTCAAAAGCACGAACAAATATTTTATTATTTTTCAAACAAGATGAACCTTGAACAAATATTGACAAGTGCTAATGCTCGTCAGGGAGGAGCGCGACGCAAGTAGTGTTAACACGTGTTAAGTGAAAACATGAATAAAAGGCCACAGCACCGATTATTTCTGTTTCGCGGCTGAAATAGATGTGACGTGTTCTTTGCTGTACCCACACACAATTCCAAGTTGAAAAGAATGGATATAATTATCACTTCGATTCCATAGAGGAATGCTCCTTTTAGGCTCCGCTGTTCAATAATCATTACAATTATCGCTTCGCTTCGTAGTGTAACTATAGCGACGTAAGATCTCAAGTTCAAGGAACGCGTGCAAGTTTGCCAGTTTCCGATTCGAGTTTCTAGCTCTTTGGTGCTATTGTGCTGATTGTACTACGATCAAGGCAACGACATGCTGAAAGCCGATTGCTGGATCATTTTCTCTTTGCTTTTATTCTGCGGTATGTATATAGTTTAATTAATATTTTCCTGTTTTAAAGTAATTCATACCTTTTGAAGGGCAGCTTGAATCGAATAACGCCTGCTCGGAACATGCTGTGAAAAATGCCATATTTGATGGTTACGATAACATGGTTCGATCAGTGAAAAATCAATCGTCAATAACTCACGTTACTGTTTCTATGGTCATCAACAGTATCGTTTCCATCGTAAGTAAAAGTTAAACATGAAAGCGTAAAAAAATCAAAAGTAGAGAACTTTTTATAATCTCGTCGATTCGTATTCATCAAAAATAGAAGTTTTAACCAAAGAATAGTAGATAAAATTACTATTAATGGTTAGGCACTATACTTGAATATCAGCGAAGGTTTAAGAATTTTCGTGAGCTAAACAAAAACTGAAACCCATAGTCAACAGAGCCAAGAATACGAGATCATCCTGAAGACGCAACTCGTTCCTGTCTCAAACCTGCGTCATCACACTTAATGTGCATTAAGAGAATTTACGATTACTAATGCACACATTTCAGAATGAGCAGGAGGAAAAAATTGAGCTGTTAACCTGGACAACATTGAGCTGGACGGATGAATTTCTTCAGTGGAATCCAATCGACTTTGGCGGCTGCGAGATGATTAATACGTTGGCAAGCAGTGTTTGGATGCCCGATTATTTTGTCGTAAATTTGTAAGCCAATATTTTGTTTAGTCTCGATGTGAGCGGCTTCATATCGAGGTGGTAGAGATTCATTGGTGAACTTGATCCCTGTCTGTAGTTATGAAGGGTAGGCTAAATCTGTTTGCACCTGGCTACATGTCGATTGGCTACACGCAAGTTTGCGGCGTAACTCACCATTAATCTCACCATTTCCGCTTTTATAGAGACGTCTTTAAATAGAAGAGAATATATTCCGCATTAAAACAGCCTCTTTCCATCAATATGAAATGCCCTATCTTGTAGTGAAAGTATCCATTTAAAAGTATATGGCACATTAAAATAAACATTTGATGATGGGGTACGGTAAAAAATGCAGAAACAATTCTGTCGGCTCAATAAAATATAATAATGACAAGCACTGTTTCAGACTTGAATCGGAGGATATTGTTTCTGAAAACCTACTTTATGCGGTCATTCTAAACAATGGAACCATCTTTTCATCAGTGCCTCTTCATGCAACACTTCGTTGCACTATGGATATTACACAGTTTCCTTTCGATACTCAAAACTGCACGATTACTGCCGGCACGTGGATGTATACAAGTGATCGCGTGATGCTTCACATGTTTAAAGATGTACCAGAAAACGCGGCAGGCGTACTCCAGGTAAGTGTTAATTTCTTATGATTTAAGCAATGGCAGTTGAATTCTATCTCAAGGTTTCATCGATAGTAATAACATAGAAATTTAGTAATTTTAGGAAATAATTAAGTGCAAAACATATACCATTGGTCTTTGTGACACGTGTGGCAATCGATGGCACAAGCCGTGTCATAAAGAATGTTTTGTAGGTTGACAAGACTAACGGAAAGTTTTTCCCCCACCGCCTTCATATTGATCGAATTAAAATGATGACAACTGAATAATGCGAAAAGGATTAACAGTTTAAGAACGTTAATATATGATAAAATATCCGCCTTCTCATTTCAATCAGTTTGGATATCGTAGTTCTTGCGACTCTAACAAATTTTTTGCAGGGTAGTTCAGAGTTTGAAACCATCTCGTTTATGGCTGAAGAACATACTCATGTTGACATGAACGAAACATTTTCTGAACTAAGATTCATTCTGATCTTGAAACGACGTCCCGAGTACTACGTATATGTACTATTTATTCCGTCATTTCTCCTAACAATGCTGTGCATTATTGGTATTTTCACGCCGACATCAAGCGAAGGCAACAGAAATGAAAAAATGACATTGGGTCTCACGACGCTGCTATCGATGGCCGTTATTTTGAATATTACCGCAGATGCAATGCCGAAAAGCGCAAAGGGCCTGCCGTTGCTGGGTAAGAGAAGTGTCTCTATTTTATATCTCGTTACGTATTAGTTATCTCCTAACGTTTTTTTATTCGCTAATCGTGCACTATGACGCGGTTTTTATAGTCTGTATACCTATCCTGGGGCCAATTTCATAAAACTATTGAGAATTGAGAATTGAGAAATAAACCCTCAATTCTCAATTCTCAACACTCAATTCTCAATTGTTAGTTTCATAAAACTGTTGCGATTGCAATTCTCAATTCGCAATACTCAAAACTCAATTCTCAATTCTCAATTCCCAACAGTTGAGATTACAACTGTTGAGATTGAGTTTACAACAGTTCCAGTTTCATAAAAGTGTTGAGAAATGGCGATTTTACAACTGTTGAGAAAAAAAAGGCTCAACACTTAAAGGTGGTGTGAAATGAAATCGCAATTCCGTAGGCTACTGTATTGTAGGCTTAATGACAAGAAAACATTGAACCATTTCAGCGTATCCGTCACCTAGGTGCCGTTGGTGTCGAAATTGTTTTCTTTCGTAACCGCGTGGCGCGCACCATCGCATTCAACCTAACTGAACTTTGAGGATTAATCATTAAATATTATGCTAAAATAATAGCAGATTTAAGTAGAGCACGCTCATTAGCATCATTTCCCCTATCAATTGAGAATTGGGGGCCATCCATACTGCAACTATCGAGCATCTTACATTTGGGCACCGTAAGGGTTCATTACCGAAATCTGACACAATGTACAGTATTCAGGAAAAATTGATTGCGCGCATTGAGACCGGACGAATTACGCGCTTGATTGAAATCTCAACAGTTGTAAATTGAGAATTGATTTCTCAACTGCCCTAAAATGTTTATGAAACTGCCAATTGAGAAATTGTAATCTCAATTCTCAATTCTCAATTCGCAATACTCAATTCTCAATTCTCAATACTCAATTCTCAACAGTTTTATGAAACCGACACCCAAGGAGTTGTAATTTCAATTCTCAATTCGCAATTCTCAATTCTCAATTCTCAATAGTTTTATGAAATTGGCCCCTGTCTGCGCGCCCTTTTACATTTTTTCATTTTTTGAGATGTTAAGAAAAAATTTTCTGGTCATATCTCCTATTTGCAAAGCTATGATATTCGGCTTATATTTTCACGTTTGCATTCCTTCAGGCTACTACGTCTTATATGAAATAGGAATGTGCTCGTTATCGACTATACTTTCGACAGTTATAATATGCGTACACGAGCGAGCAGACAGAGAAAACTGGAATCCGCCCGCGGTTATACGATGGATGGCCTCTATACCGTCTCCTTACGAGTACGCAAGGCGCGTATTGACCTCTAAAAAGGAGACTCAAGTTACAAATATTTTTCACAAAACAGCAACATCAAAGGAAAATCTGATTCGGAACGGTGAAAATGTTGTGAAAGCCAAGGATTCCAGTCCAAACCCTTCATTGAATACCACGACCGAAGGCAAGGAAATGCTGGCGTGTTTGCAGCAAATTATTTCGAGAATTGATGAATATTTGAAGAATTTGAATGACGAAAAAGAAAAAATGAACATATGGGCGTCTGCGCTGGTCAAAATAGATTTATTTCTGTTAATCACCCTATTCATTATGAATATTGCATTGACTTGTGTAATTATATATTAATATTTTAACGTGATATGTTACGATTAGTGTCACATGGATCATTATAAACTTATCTTCTGATGACAGGTGTACCGATTCAATGACTGTATTAGCAAACTTGTTTGTATTCGAAGATACACTCTGGGACCAACCAGTCTCGACCGGTGCAAGCGAAATTGGTATAAGCGGATGCCACTGTGCATTCATTTGTTTTCAGTAAAGGTTTTCCGTAACGTGCAGTCAGATTTTTAAAAAACTTTACACAGATATGTAGAAGAAAGGTACGGCTACTAAATGAGTAGTGGTTCATGATGTTTCGAAATTTTGCTATTGAAATAATAAATTCCAAAGTGGAAGTTGTTACTTACGCAGACAGTTTCGTCCATCACTATAAGAAGACTTAAATAACATATCATGCACGGTAATCACACGATCTCTTTTTAAGTATGATTGGCTATTTCGATATACGTGTAACACATACGATCAAATCTCGAGCTAGTAATCGTAATGCTCGACCAAGGACTGGTTGGCTACAACCACTATGATTTCATCTAGGCCTGAAACGCCGCCACTAACATCAGCGAATCAAAGATAAACGTCATCAGTAATGTCGGTAAAATGGGTTTGCTTAATAATGATCTCTATGTGGGACAAAAAAGGATACTTGTTGAGATTTTATCATTGTTCGGATAAAACATATTATGAAGCGACTTACATTACACGGCTGCGATAAAAATTTTCGTTGCATACAATAGAAGTATGATTGAGCCAAAATAATAGTGTGATTTTGTTTGCTCTACTATTCTAAGACCTTTACTTTCAATCGCAATATTATTAGCTCATTAGAATTATCAGGCAGTTAGTGTATGTGCTGAAGAGATAATGACAATTTGAATATTTCATCATCGAATGCAGTTAGTCAGGCCAGCCCGTGTTTGACTTGTATTCCACTTTATCACGCAAGCAGCAGTTTTCACAAACCAATCGGATTCAGCAAACGGCCGTAAAGACAGACTATCAGTAGAATTTTTAGTACCTGACGTCAACTATCGTTATTAGTGTTTACAAATTATACCAACTCAACAGATATGAGAATGTTATGGCACTGCAACATCTGTTCACTTTCTCGCGATGAAATGACACAAAAACGATTCGTCGTCGTTCCATATCAGTGTGACTAGTCAGAGCGTCTGAAGGTATAAGGAAACATTATTGAGAAGGTTCGCTTTGACACTAAAATGCGTTGCTTATCGTTTATATTGTCCCTTTCTCTTGTCGTTACAATATCGCTACAAGTCTGTCCTGATGGTTGGCGTGCATCCCAAGTCGTCCCCAACAAGTGCTATTTCGTGGGCGTCCAGAGGAAGACTTGGTTCGAAGCAAATGATTACTGCACGAATGCCGCACCCAATGCACATCTTACTTGGATTAGATCAGCATTCGAGAATTCCAATATGGATGGTAGTGTCTGTTTATTTATGTGTTTGTTTAGTGGTTTATTTGTTTTCTGTTTATTTTCCGACGTCGGCGCTCTAAACATTACCAATATTTGTGACCACTCTAGTTGGCGACTACTGTAAGGCGAGAAATTGTTGGTTGGGATTGAATTTGAGTGAAGTGGGTAGTCCAGCCCACCACCAAATTGGTCTAACTGGGTCAGTCACCCAAATCAAATCCCGCCCAGTATTTCTCTACTCAGAATATTTTCTTTAAATATATTAAAATAGAAGTCGGCAAAATACACAAATATGTTAGCTGAAGTGACTGCTCTATTTTATACCATTTTCATTTCAATAAGGACGCTTTTAAAATTATACAGGACATATTACAGTTGAAAGAGAGCGTTTTCCATTTTGATTTGACTTGAAAAGCGCCTTTTTTGGTTTGGAAAGCGTGTTCATTGAACTGAAGGTAAGCTTATAAAAATGGAATTGATATATTGAAAAAATGTGTCAAACACTTTATGCCATTCAAATGCCCAAAGGGAAGAGATTCTTTCGGGGGGGGGGGGGGGGGAAGAAGGGGCACATACCCTCGCACTACCAAATCATGGGTTCTCTGGGTTCATTTCAACCCAATCAAATTTTTCACTTCGCTCGCTCGAGGCTGTTAACTCTAATAATAAGCAATGCTATGCGAATTTCAGAGCTAATCATCAGCACGCCATCTGTTTCGGTCTGCGACCGATTTTGGCTCGGCGGAAACGATATAGCCTTGAATGGGAATTTTACGTGGACGGATGGTAGTGCTTGGGGATACGCCAACTGGGGTCCAGGTATAGCGATTTGGTCATTGTATTTATTCGCTTTCCGTAGAGTGGACATCGATGGGTGACGGAATTTTCTCAAACGCAGGGGAATTATTGTTATAAACTCTCGACAAAGTTATTTCCTCAGCTGATGGCTTGGGCTTCACTGGATACTTTTTCGCCTAATAGAATATGTAACGTCACAATAATTCATTTTATTTGTCATTATTCCTTGATAGAGCTGTAAGGGGGTCGGGATGACCCCGGATCCTGCGGGGTTACCCCGACCCCGACTCTCCAACCTCGACCCAGTCCCCGATCTCGACCCCAACTTTTGAAATCAACCCCGACGCCGTCCTCGACGCGACCCTGAATTTTAATAGTTAACATCAACCCCGATCAAAGTCAACCCTGGATCTTAAACTCCAATCCCACCCTGAGTTATGTTACAAATAATAGTGAAGGCAGCTGTCTAAGGCACAGTCAACAATTTATTACTCATATGCCTGATAATAACTCATTAGCTCACAGTAATTAATTTCGTGCATGAAACGAGTCAGCTATAGGGTCATTTTCCTGCATTCATTATCGCATTCTGCTTGTTCCCACGTATTATCTCATCTCACTTGCTTTAGCGGGCTCTATTTCCTGCTACTAATTAAATGCCTCCTCAAAAATCCGTAGTGGAGATTGTTTTATAAGGCAAACTGGCGATAGAGATAAGCTTTTGTGCAAGGTCTGCAATGCGCTTAAACCGTGCAAAGATAGTTCAATCAAGAATCTTCGCGATCATTTTTAAGCCGCCCACAAGATCAACCTGCGATACAGGCCCACCATTTCACTTAAAATTAAGAACTTTTTTAAATATAGGTGCGCTGTCTTAAATCTTATAGGACACAAAAATATTTAACACAAAAAACGAGCAGGAAAACGTGTAAAATTTGCCATTCGCTGAAACGTTATGGTTGTTGTCATGTCATCATTTTGTCTTTCTTGGAAAGCAGATGTTACTATTAATGCTTATACTTCTATTTCATAAAACAATAAATTTCGAAAAATTCGCAGAAACGAGTTGATATATTGTCTTAAATTGAAAGCGTTTGTATTAAAAATTTCTTAAATTTCAAAAAAATTGCCTTATAAAGCGATTTTCGACCTGGCATCCCTGCTGCGATAGCAAAATGACGAATGACAATGAGGATATTTCGAACGGGGTTAAGTAGCTTGAATTCCCAAGACATCCAAATTAGATGAAAGACCGAAACTAAACCTAGACTATTTTCTGAGATCAACTAAATACGCGAAGGAGTTTCTTATCCACTAAATATCAGATCGTCGCTATTTATCTGCGCCACCCAGCCATGTCCTTTAGCGAACGCCTGTTTAGCGGTGCGGCCCTTTTGTACGGGATAAGTCGTGGAAGGACTGAAGGACCTAAATTCGCTGTTTGAACGCTTAACTCAATTGATCGACAGGAATCCACGTTTATGCGCAGTTTGCTTGAAATGTATACGGGTGCCACAAGCGATTGCGTCCCCTCTAATTATGGAAAGCCCAACACTGCTTAGAGAGCCACAGCGCTGCTGTATTATTATTCATCGAAAATTAGGGCCATTCTTCGTGTGATATAATGATAAAAACAGTATGTTAAGGTCAACCGGATCTTACTCAGCAATGTGTTGAATCTAAGGCGCGCACATCAGGCTTATGGGAGACGGAACCTTGCGGAATGGAGCACTGCTTCGTTTGCGCAACGTATTCCATGGTGGACTGCAAGGATTGGTTCGTTCACGGAGGAGCACAAACCGATGGAATATACCCCATAAATCCAGATGGTAAGGGATGGTTCAACGTTTTCTGCGACATGACGACCGATGGCGGTGGCTGGACCGTATTTCAGAGGTATTTATTTAAATTACTTCATTGATGTTTGGCATGTATCACCATTTTTACAGTAAAAGCAGAATTTAGCATTAATTTAGGATAAACATTGTGAAATTCTTGAGGTATTTGACAGCAATTATTTCGTCTGCATTTGATTTTTCATTTCTTTTACACGCACATAGCGCGTGCCTTATACTTTGATCGCTCAAATGTGTCACGAGCGTACAAGTAGCGCCATGTTTTCGCATAGAAGCAAACATCCATAGGCCCTAAAAATGATCGTCTCGGATAATCTGGGACGCTGGTTTGAATGAACGCATTAGTTTCTTATGTACGTCGCTCATGCTCAGGGAAATTTGCTTCGAAAATCGCACTTTTGAACATAAATTTTTGTTCGATTGATTGACTAACTGGCGACGGTGACTTTAAAATAATTGCATCAAAGAGAAATCTCTTAGAACGTGATTAGTTTCGAAGCGGAGACAATATATTTTGTGGTTTGGGGATATGGTACCCTCCCCCCCCCACGTGACCAAATCGCGCACAGAGCAGCCTCTTAGCAGTTTGGTCTTGACACGATCATGGCTTAATCAGCATGATATGTGACGCCTCGTCACACGATTTGGTCACGTGGGGGGGGGGGGGGTACCTTGTCCATACACCGGCGCAAACATCGCTCGAAAACTGATTGGAGTCGGCGCGACTCGTCTCATATTTCAAACTTCCAGCGTATTTATATGGTCAAAATTTGTCGATTAGTATGAAGAAATCTAAGACTGAATAATGCAAACTGCTGAAAGTGTCTGTAGCGCTTCTTTCTATCACTTTACGTACGTAAAAACTAAGAAACGATTATCATCAATCCTGGTGAAAAAAGGTGCTCAAGTATTGACAATCGAGCTCATCTTTGCCCTTATTACGGTTTCTGGCAAGGTTTTTTGTTACTGATCGGGATAGAGTGTAATTCACTTATAACGGTTTCGCTTATACCGGTAATTTTGGCAGGTCCCCCAACTACCGGTATAAGTGAATTTCACTGTATTCTGATTATAGTATGCACTGATAAAGTTTTGGACGACGCCTCCGTGTAATTTATTGTATCGCACCACATTGTTAACCATAACACTGCTTAGTCTATAATTTAACATCATCAAATGCGTATCAAATATGCTTTAATATCGGTCGTCGCAGGATGAGAACAATCATATCGTATTTCTCTCAATTATCAAAATTCCTCATAAATGCAAAATTATGGAAATTTAACTTCAGGCTCTCGAATCGATTCGCCTGAATCTTCAATGGCGGCGTCTCAACGAGAATGACTTGCGTCTCTGGTTGGACAATTGGCGCGCTTCGCACAGTAATCCTTCGAGGAGAGCAATAATTGATTTTAGCGCTCGCGCGGTTTTAAGTAATCCTACTGAAAGCTAAGGAAGATTCCTAACGAGTAAGCAGGATAAATTTGGATACTTCCTTGCATCATCCGTATGGTTCATTTTGCAATGATTTGTTGGTTTCTGTTTGGCGCGCGTTTGCTGAGAGTGATTGTTTTGAATTTGGCACAAATCATCAAAGTTTCCACAGCTTGATGTGGTTTGCTTACTTTTTCGATGAAGTTTTAATTGTTTTCTCGCAGTGCTAATCGGTCTCGATCCCTTTTTTGTATCTATTGTAACTATAAACGTTTTGGGAAATAGGTCTTAGAACCCGATGGAAGCCGTATTTTTTCCTTTCATAATTGCCGCTCTTTTGAACCCACTTTATAAGAAACAGCTCGCTGCCCATCAAGATATTCGAGGGAAAATTGACCAAGAACTTCGAGCTTCAAATGATCGATATGTACTGTCCATGCTAACGTGCAGCACGTATTGTCCTCCTCCATTGCTATGCCTTGTTGAGAACTTGTTGTGAATTTTGTGATTTATGATCGTACGTCATTGTAAACTCACGTTTACCTACTGATAGTATATAAAGCTCTGCGCGTTTTTTTCTCGGCCCTTCCCTCCTATGATTTCATATCTTCGATAATTACGGTGATCCCTCCCGATTAATATTTAGATTATTAGTTATTTTTTGAATTTCGTGTATATGTTGCTAATGCCCAACTTTTTACAGCCTTCCCTGCTTTGATATTGCAGTCAGATTGTGATAGCATAAAGGGGCTGTTCGCAGATAATGTAACGCCTTTTCATATTTTAAAAGAGGAAAACTGCAAATATAGCTCACATATATTAAAATTCCCGCGGAAGTAGTACATTTCGGTCAAATGTTACAGTATTTGCGCTGCAGTCCGGTTCGAATTCGAAAATGTGACTATAGACTCCCTTTGGCAGCCTCGACGCGTGTCTGACGATATATGTCATTCTTGGGATGAAAGAATGTTGAAAGGCTCTTTATTCTCCCGTTTAATGTTTAAATCAGTCAATGACGTTGTACCCCATATCGTTATTATTACTTGAGCGCAATCTTAAATGCTGCTTTGGTGTCGCATAATTTGGGCAATGCTCCTTATGATACTCTTTTGAGCGTAATTTTTGCATCTTATTTCTGTACTCTTTTGCTCAGAACACTATCTTTGACTCTTGTTGATAAAATAAAAGGTTTTAACTAGATTATTAACTTTGGCTACGCAGTCATAGATTTCTGCAACATAACGCATTTGCTGGATTATGGGAAAGTTTCGTTCGAGGATCCATAAGCATAGGAAGACTCATCGTCTATTTTTCGTGTGTAATAGATTTTTCGTCGCATTTAGCAAGGGCATGCGTGCACTTTTTATCCAGATGAGCCAATGCAGTAATCTTGAAGTTCACTGCGCACATATATGTAATACTTGATAAAAGTTGGCTAATCCAGAAAATCTGTCAATGGAGCCGTTTACTATCGAACCATTGACGCGTTTTCACATTCGGGTCATTGATATCATGCCGGTACAAAGTTGAATTGTATTTACAGACTTTCGTTACGCTCTATTGCTCTATCAACTTTTATTTCTGACCGAATCTTCATTGTCAAAAGTCGACTTCCGTCGACTGTTTTGTCACAATCATTTTTGTGTTCCACTCTTCTATTCGTTATTTACCATTTACTTAGCTGTACACGCGTCCTAAATTGGTTGTCTAATGAACGAATTAATTTTGCAATAGATTACGGTTTTTAAAAACTACCTGATCTAATGCATTCTGTGTCCATCTTGTTGCTGTGTTGTTCTCAATGGGTGATTAAACTGTTCAAAAAAATTCGCTTTGATAGGCACGGCAAATTTGAACGGCGCACTAGTAACGGAAATAGCATTATTGCACACAACCCAAACAATTCTTTTCTATTAGCTCATTTTCAAATGCGATTGGAATACTCACTTGCTGTGATTTAACTTCGTAGCGCTGTCGTGCGAAAGTAGCGCCATACGTACTGTACTACTCTGAGAAAGTGTCTTATTTAACTGAGAAAATCTGACGGTTTTAAAAAATATAAAAATATATGGAAATAAGCCCGCTCAAATATTTTATGATGGTATCGACACTATGATATGCCACTATAACCATTTCAAACTGATATCGTGATTATTATGCGTACCGCAGCGTAGATTCGCGCCACCAGAAATAAATTCGCAACAGTTTTAAGAAGCCTCGCTACCATTTTCTCAGCCGTACAATAGTGAGTAGCAGTTAATTACTTTATCTCGCCGCGATTATTTGCGGCAGAGAAAGCGAAAATAAACTGTTCAATATGAAGGGTAGCGGACTAATTTCTGGTTCTGATACTGGAATCAGAAACCAAAGTTCTAATACGTCAAAAATGTATGACGTGATAATAAGCATTGGTGAGCGGTTTGGGGCGCACCTTCATTAATCTGACATACCACGGGGCGCGTAAGCTTCACATACGTCAATTTACGAAGAGGCTGATGGTAATACGATTTGAACGATTAAGCCAGAAGAGGTATTAGTTGCTGAGCATAAGCTGAATCAAGAAAATGGACTCTACATTAAGAAATTGCAGTCAACAAAACCTCGAGAGTACGCCTACTATTTACGAACACTTCGAGAAAGATCAGAGCAAAAGTTCA
>NIUQ01004767.1:0-12785 GCA_002796945.1 Plectus sambesii
ATTCGTTCGCTGAGGTCATTGACAAGAAAACATTGACAGCCGGGTCGGTCGAGCGGAACATTCGCAAAGTGATCGAAGACGACAGCTATTCAAAGGTATGATATTAAGTACGTATACGATATGCCCCACTTTCTGAATTGCGTTATGATACGCCATACGTACATGTACAGCATACTGTAGCAAATCGGTCCAAGTGCGTGTGGCGTGTTATAAAGCAGCCCGGAATGTGGGGTGTATGGTACTCGTACGTACTGCACATGTCATCATGTAGTCGCTTGTTGAACTTCAAGTTCTAGAAGATTCCACGGATATTCAGTTTATGACTTAAGTCAATCGATTTTAAAGAGCCTTACTAATCTTGTCAGATTGGTCTTACTTAACCTAGTATTGTTAGCCCGTCTATCAGTACTTGTTGTATTCTCCTCCTATAAATATATAGCTACATTTCTCAAGTCGACCCCGTGACAACTTTCATGATAAAACTTTGGGGGTGCATCAAGCGTGCATCTATAAACAAATTGGCTCACAACTGTCGTTGGGTTGAACGCTGTAAGTTCATGAAATTTTAGCTGAAACGGACACTCATATTGTTTCACATTTGCGCATTTCTGACTTAATGCGATGTTAACGTGGTCTTACCACGAAAACTATCGTATGACCCTGATCGTCTATTTGGCCGAAGTGCTGTGACGCGAATTACTTGATTACGCAATTTAAATAATCAAATTTGTGATAATATAGTAATAACAATAATTTGTGGCGTACAAGGAAGTAATAAATACTGATATTTATGATAAGAATTAGGATTCATGACTATGCTCATTGATTTTTAGAAATGCACGACGTTGATATCATTGTCACTTCTCCTTAGAAGTTACCACTTTGCTTCAAAATATGAGTATTTAAATCATTCATCGTTAGCGGTTGCAGTGTTTATGCAAACTAAACAATTGAATGGCTTTTAGAAAAACTGGAGAGATGAAAGTGAAATTTATCATCAAGAATATAACATTTTTTAGGCTGTCAAACGAGTTCGCTCAATATTCGATGATCGTCCAGTCAGCTCGTTGGATGATGGTTCCTTTTGGATTCAGCGATTGCTCAAATACAAGGGTAAACTGCCGGGATACTTTTATCGAACCAGCGCACGCAATAGCATCTTTCATCACTTTTACATGGACATTGGTATTTTGATCTTCGTGTCATTTTGCTTTGTTGCTTTTCAAAAATGAATTAATACAGCGATTTTTTATTGATTATAGAATAACTTCACCGTTATGCAGTTGTCATTGCATTGTCAGATGATATATTTTACATGCTCATAGTTCAGCTTGATGCTAATTAGAGACTCGATTTATTCGGATTTGATTGTGTTTACAATAAAGTATTGAAATCGTTTTGTTTCGTGTCTCCTTTTTAGAAAGGAAGGTTTCTAGAGATCAAATGTCTGAACTGACACTCATAGCTAATCATTATAAATATAGTAGAGATGCAGTGCACAGGACCGTTACTGGGCAAACCACATTTTGCTCGGACTGAATAAAGTATCCTGTCGAAGACTTGAACTGAGACAAGGTAGGACCTGTTCATTAAAACAATACCATGCAGTTTATACACATTAAGCTATCGGCATGACTGAGTGATGGTTAAAATTTGTGAATATTAAATCAGATCGGATCAGACAGTAGCAACATGCTACTATCATTTGAACGCTTTCTTATCGACGAGCTCGTATAGTGAAGCTAGTACATCATCGTACCATGTTACAATACATAATGTTCGTTGAAGACTTTCTTTATTTCATGTAATAATCCTTTCTTGCATTCACATATCTTTTATACCAAACGTTATAACAGTTCATCGAATAAAGAGAACGCCCTCTGTCAAACAATTTTCAAGCTATCTTTCGGAGCATCATGCTGGATTGCGTTGGATTCATACAAGTAGGAGCTTCATAGCACCAGTAGATGCCTTCAAATTCACCATACTGAGTTGGATTATACTTGCCATTGAGAGACGCATATCCACAGTTGTTGCCGCTTTGACTGTTGAACCACCAACCTCTGCAGTAAGCATACAATCATATATAGCATCATCTGTAGGTACACACAGAAAAGCATACGTCTCCGGTGACGTATTGGAAAGTAAGTACGTCATATACGTATGAATACGTACAATTTGACTTATGTTACGTCACCGGCGACGTGAAACGGTAATTTTAACGTAATTTACGTCCCAGGTGACGTATTCATACGTATGTGACGTACTTACTTTCCCATACGTCACCGGCGACGTATGCTTTTCTGTGTGTACTACGTTAAAGACAGCAAGGACTGCCACACAATAGATTGGCGATCGATTGGGGGACGAATAAAAGCTGATGTGGGCACATACAAAACGAAGGTGGGCCTCGCAGCNAGTATTATGAAACGTTTATTTTGTATTATTATTTCTCGTTATCTTTTGTGCAATCCTTAAGGACAATTTGCTTCGTGAAAACCCATGTTGCATGGTATACAGCTTCCCAACCTCTGTTGCTTAACTTTTAGCAACTGAATTAAACATCATGAAGGTGTGGTGTTGTAAAACAATTGTTCGCTGATTCATTACCAGTGTTGCAACTAAGTTTCTTTGGAAACGTAGTTAGTTATTTAGTTAGTTAACGATCCAAAAAAAAACGTAGTAAGTTATTTAGTTAGTAAAAAGTTTTTTTTGAAACTTAGTTACTAAGTAATATTACTGAGTTTTTTCCTAAGTCAAAAAAAATAGTTACTAATTCTAATTGCAACACTGGTTATCACATGCTACCAAAGTTTCAGATTTTTGTTAGCTTTTTGGAATACTAGCTTAGTTAAAACTTAGTTCTAAGTTTTTAAAGTTAATCTTAGTTAAGTTGACAAAAAAATAATTTAGTTAGTAAAACGCTCAAAAAAAATAGTTAGTTATTAAGTAAGTTAAAGGGCAAAAAAATAATTTAGTTAGTTATTTAGTTAGTACTAAGTTTTTTTCGAAATTTAGTTAGTTACTTAGTACTATTACTAAGTTTTTAGCTAAGTTAAATAACTTAGTTAACAAACTTTAGTTGCAACACTGGTCGTCAATACAACATCCGGCTCACCGGCGAACCTTTTGTTCGCACACAGAAAGGACAATCGGCGAGCTTCCGTGCTATCTTTTCCACAGGATTTATGGAAAAGACTATCTTAGTATACAATCATGCTCTTACCCTAAATTTCCTGCACCCTTTGCACAGTTGGCGGTAGTGTTGTCGACATCAATTGTGGAAAATGTATAACCACGATTATTGTTCATTCCAGAATCATAAGAAGCACCATTTGTGGCATTGCCATCACTTGAATAATACAAGTGAAGCATGTAGTTGTTTGACTCGTGATCGACCTTAATATGAAGTGCAGTGTTTAAAAGATCAACAAAAATCTGTACGTTTGCCCCTAAAGTGTGTGTAGGGAGAAGATGATCGTACAGTGGAGTTTATAACTGTGACAAAAATCAGAGCAGATTTATAGACATTAAAGGACGCTGAGCGGATAATTAGTTGTTTTTGTTTACTTCAATCAATTGTGTTTTGGTACTAAAGTTTGCAGAAGATGTTCATATATCGGGCATCACATTCAGTATCAAATCTTTCTATGAAGTGCCAAATATGAATAAGCTTGAATCAATTTTCAAAGCAACTTAGCTATAATGTTTTTCTTAAGTCATCACTGGCGTTTAGCTAGCCAAGTTTCATAAGGATCTCAAGATACTGGACCGGTTTCATGTCGCGTTAGTCATACTTAAAAAAAAGAAAGAGTGTTCCCTCAACAACGCCTTTAACTAAAGTACGCCCCAAGTAATTGTCTCATTGTTTTTAACTTACCAAGAACGACGTATATTTTTGATACCACTGGCCAGTTGGTTGATTGCCATTGGGATTTCTGTCATAACTAATGTCGATGCGCAATTGGACATTTAAATCTTTTGCAGTAAGCGCGTGAATGCGATCATTTCCAAGCCAAAGATTAGAACTCAAATCGTCATTGTCGTGAAATCCATTTTTATATTCGTTCCACGTTTTATCATAAAACGAAAGGTATTCATTGAAGCGCCTAAAAATATTCCCATTCATCTACGTGTCGTTCTCAATCTTAGCACTTCAGTCGATACCGAAAATAGCATGGCGGTGGTACTGGACCGCCAGCAAGCCATGTTTCTTACTAATTCCATTCGAAAAGTTGCAGTCCCAAATTAGACTAGGTCAACCTTAAAAATTTCAGTTCTCAAAAATCTAGAATTCCTAGTCTCACTACATTATGACTCGCTTATTTTACCGCTGTCGCTTGTGAAATTATGTATTGCAAACATTTGTCAGCGAAGCCAGCTGAATAAAATGCGTCTAATTTCCAGTGAGAAAGAGTGATACACCCTGCTTACAAATGATATCATAAACAAGATAGCAGCCATTCCCCACCATCTGAGTTTGAGATCGATACTGTATATCATTTTAGTTCCGTTTAGGGACAGTATAACGCAATGTCAGAGACGTTGGACGCTTTTTACCCAAAATTTACGATTGGAACGTCGACGCCGCGCCATTTCATACACGCAGAACAGTATACGTCACCGATGACGTATGCTGTTCTGTGTGTAGACAGGTGCCTTCTTTTGCTATCTTATTCAATCAAATTCAAATGTCATGAAAAATTCAACAATAACAGCCTTTCGATGCTCACTTTACTCTTAGAATGCAGTACTTTGTTTTTGGTCAACGTGAAATTTGTAAGAAAGTCGTTGACGCTGCATTCTGACAGCCCCTTCTTTGGTTTACCGAGAAACTCTCGTCTGAACCACCAACTTTTATAGCCGGACTTTCAACTGCGCGAACTTGGCAAATACAAAATTCGGTACCTCTGAAAGACGGTCCACCCTCCACCGTCAGTTGTCATATCGCAGAATGCGTAAAACGGCTGTATATGTGGTGGTGAGAGCAAGTAAGCCCCGCTTGGAGCGCCGGGATATTTTTGCTTTAGTTCAAGACAATCCCCGACGGTAATCTGCTGATATTCACCTAAATAATGTCTTTGTTATATGAAGTAGAAGAATACAATCGATTTGGCTTACAAACGAAAGATTGTTGAACACTGCATGGCAATACTGTCCACTTTCCTTGAATACAATTTGTATCGTTTTTCAGACATACTTGAATACATCCATCAGCATTCGAAGGAGGTTGTCCTGGGGCCCAATTGGTGTATGAAAAACTTTGTCGATCGGTCCACGAGAAAGGTGAGCCGGCAAAAGCATATCCTCCAATCCAAATATTTTTCGTTAAAACCGGATATTGCAGTAATTGTGCTGCAATATTGATGGATCATCGCTGGAGGATATTAAAAGAAAGGCCACATACAAATAATGTTGGCCTCAGATTGGCTGATAACGGAAGCGAGTGTTGTAACTGTCATGTTCTGAGATACGGGTAGATTCTGACAATATCTCTCAGCTTCTGACCATTCCATGGAATCAGTTACCAACTTGAAGCATTTCCCAGTTGTCGCATCGCAATAGTGATCTGAAATTAACGACTATTCACTACAAAATTCATAGCTCTCAAAAGAAAGTCGAGTCGTCGAATTTCTTTATTCGGAGGAACGCTTAACCATTTTTAACAATGATGGCGTTGTGTGCATTGGAGAAATCATGCAAAAGACGAGAATGGTTACACCTTCGGCGCGAAGAATCTCAGTCTCCGCTGAACACTTGCAACACCAACTAGCGCTAGGTTTTCCAAGATTTGATCATTTTTTCTCCCAGTTTTCGGGTGCTCGTACATCTTTGAGGATTGTGAAATTTGAAAACTGAACCTGGATTGCATGAACAAAGTAATGTTAATTTGTTAACCTGACGGTGGTGAAGATGGTGCTACTGTAGACGACGAACTTGAGGAACTGAAGTATTCACCTGAACAAGACATAAAATCAGATTTTTTAATTTGCAAGCGTCTATTAAACTAACTGCTTCAGAAATAAGCTGAGCATGTTGCCTGTCGCATTTATGATTTTCGGAAATTTGAAGTCATTACGTTTTGGTAACATATAGGCTTTTAACTGAGATAAACTTTGGTAGCAGCACATTATGGCAGGACAATTGAATGCACTTACAGATAAATTGGCTTTTAGTATTTTCGCAATCGGCTGTGCCCCATCTTCCCTGCTGACACGGATCACCTGCACTAGTTCCGGAGTTACGGCATATTTGCGCGCAATTATTGATTGGCTGTCCCTGTGACCAGTTGGTGTAATCAAAGGTAGAACCATCTGACCATTGAAATGGAAGACTACCGACTCGAAATGCCCCAATCCATGGATTGTTTGTCAAATTCGGTATCCAAGTATCTAAAAATAAGAGAGACTTTTCCTCACTTTGAATAAAGATATTTTGATGTCAGTACATATATGTTATCGATTATCTTTCGCTCAGTAGTCCCTGCCCATAATTACAGTGGAAAACATGGTGCACAATTTGAAGTGAATGTCCTCTCTGTCCTCTAACAAAAGACAGGAGACTGGCCACTTACAAATGATTGAGTATAATTAGTTAGAAATTACTGATTGGATGCAACATACTAATAGTCCCTCCTTCGAAAGCGTTTCGAATAGATGCAAGTCGACCACCGGGGAAGTTTGCTTCGCAGTAAGCTTCAGCATCGTTCCAGTTCAACTGCTGATCGGTGATTGCAGAGAAGCATTTATGATCTTGTGATGGTGGGCACTGGTCTATGTGCACTAGAAACAGGCAACACCAAATAATTAGATAAAAGACGCTGATTCAGAAGTAATTACCATCTCCTAGTGACGCTTCAAAGTTGTGGAAAAAGACTATAACAATTAGGCTGATGAAGTTGCTCATCTCGGTTCTGTCTCACTCGCACACAGTTGGACCATCAAATCCGGGTTACAGATATGATAACTGATACAAAATCACAGCCTTGTCGGACACACGGACAGGTCAGAATCACAAAGACGACTGAGATTAACTGAGAATGGAAATAACGTAACAAAATAGATGCTGCTGAGAGATGGGCAATTGACGTGTGATTTTATCCTGGACTGCAGTGATATCAAGTGTGACGGTCTGTGACGTTGTGAATTTGTTCATCTTTTGAGTTTGCCCGCTCACGAGATAACAGTAGGCATTACGACCGAAGGCCGGCAGACAGCATGCTCAAACACGTTGACTTGCCACCAACAAGTAGACAGCTCGATCAAACACGTTGATCATTTCTTTAACGCCTACCGCGATTTAGAGTGTCCTTTGTTATTTATCATTTCAAATCTTTGATCTCCTATTGTTCCTATTGTGGTTTATTTGTGCTGTTTAAAATAAAGAAACAAACTGCGCTATATAACAAGGATATGATGCAACGTAGAAATCAGTTAATCAGATCCTTTTATCGTTATCGACCAGAAAATAATTAATTGAAAAGAAAGAGAATATAGAGAATTGAGTAGAGTCCCTTCTCCGGAACTCGATACAATAGTGTGGAGACGTCCAGGAGCATGTTTTTAATGAATTCCGGACAAAAAATCACCGGATTATACAGTCAGTTTTTATAGTTTGTGTTGGAGAAAATTGCGCAATACCTAATGACTCCACGAAATTATTTCATGGCAAAGCATAGGACATTTCATTGCACCAATCACGCTTCGATCTTTACTCAAGTAGAAATGCCTACCGTCAGGCTTTCTGGCGTAACGGTGTAGTCTGAAATTTATTAATATTTTAATATAGCAACAGTAACGATCGGCTGCATGCTGAAAATTTCAAGTTGTGCTCTCTTGCAAAAGTCTCCGCAGTAATGAAGGACAAATAAAAAGTGGCAGCAAACAGACGTGCTTGAAATATACCATTCTCTTTTTTGGCTCGAGAGTCTGGAGTGACGGCACTCTTTAGCTCGCCTAAGCACAATCAAGTCAAAATAGCCAGCTGCAGGAAATTGCATACAATCTCGAAACCTAAGATTATCCATGCTGCTGCCTTCGAATACAAAATGCAGTAATTAAGAGCAACGTGCGAGAATCGCAAAATTGTTTTCTTCCTCTCTCTTCTTCATTCCTCTTTCAATAGAGCGTCTAAACGCGTGGCTCATATTGCCGACTTCGTATTGTTATAGAGTTAGTTAGACCATACAATGCTAGAGTTTGAGTGATAGCGCTGCTTCGAAGTAATTAAATTATGCGCCCAAACATAATTTATAAAATCCTAGAGCACAACTATGTTCGGACAAATTTGAGCTGAAAATTGACAAAATAAAACCAGTTCCTCATTAATAGATACTTTCCGATCAACTATGCGCAGGCCAACTATTTTTTTAACGTTGGCACGTAAAAGCAGCAGATATGGGTAAGTTATATCGCAAATAAATTTATTTTAATATACCACGTTGGACTAAGGTCAGCAATGATATCAGTTTTGATAGAGAAATACGCGACGTTCGAGGACACTATGCCTCATCCGGCCGGACACGCCACACGCGCAAGCGTACACGTGCCTGAATTTTTGCCTGAATTGTGTGCTTGCGCGTATGGCGTTGATTCAAAAAATCCGGTCGTGAGGCATACCGTCTACGTATCATACGCGATACGCAGCGAGTTGCACTACAAAATCCCCGGGATTCGCCCGTGCCCCTGAACATTTCTCAAAGACGAGGTAGAACCAAGATTTGTCCTAGCTGCGCCCTCTTACACTATGAAAGAAAATTCGGAAACTTCGGTTTTTAGACATAAATGTGAAACTGGTTTTAAATTTAATCAGAGTTCGCAGCTTAAGTTCAGGGATTTTGTGAAGTGTGTTAGGCGCCTTACTACATATATTAGTGTGATTTGCAGTCGACTTGTCGTGCGCCGTTAAAATAAGTATATGGTGCACTCATTTACAAATAATGATGACTACACCCTCTCTCTAATGAGACATTGACATATTTATAGAAGTTTTCAATCGTTGTCCGTAGGTTGGTGCCACTTTCGCTGCATTGAATTCCTTGATATAGATATTTCGATTAATGAACCAGACGGTGAATGTATAGCATGTCTCGTCACTTATCCAGGCGTTCATTGTAAAGAAGAGATGGACGAGAGATCTTGCTCATCCATTTTTGCACAACTTAACCCGCTCCCCTTCCGATTGATTAGAATTGCAACGTTTGGTTTTGATTGAGCTGGATTTCAGGTGAAATCTCCTGCAGCTATTAGTTTACAGGGTAGCGCAAAAATAAGAACGCATTTTACGTACACAGTTGCTTTTTAAAGTGCGTACGTATTTTTGCGCCACCCTGTAAATACAAGGTTGCTTCGTTCTTTATTGTGGCGCAAGATCATTGTGGCGTTGTTCTTGGATATAGTTTCAGTTGCACTTCTCTGAGCCTCCGTTATGTTATGATAGGCTAAGTTGATGGTTATAGTATGGTTCTTTGCCAGCGTTGAGCTAATCTACGGCCTCGCAGTGTGGCGCCTGACGCAAGCATTTGAAATTTTCGCAATTATTCGCCCAGCCTGAGCAATTGCATCAAAAAACAGCTGAAGTATAAAGCAGATATAGACAACTGCAGGGCGGTGTAATCGCACTCCGATTAAGGGGAGGCAGCGTGTTCTCCGATAATTACCGGCGGGCGAAAAATAAGCATTTGCATCAGGGCGGGAGGGAGGTAGCGGTCGGCTCGATTTCGGATCGAAGTCTGGGCGCGACGACAGCAACTAAAATGGGATAGAGATATGTGGATGATTCAGACGCTCGCTTTACGCACTATTAGCTCAATCGGTCGGCTGAGAGGGAGGCCAACGGCGCGACAGGTTCATTTACGGAGTATGAGGGTCAGAGATTTCTTTCTCCCACTTCAATCCCCACTTGCCCATTAAAATATTTTAAAGAGATGATTTCAGTCATCGCTCGGTCGCCTATAATTCTCTACCCATTATCATATACCATTTTGACTATAATAAGGACACTTTCTAATGAAAAAAAGATATTTTTATAATCAAAACAATATGAAAAATGTACTCATCGAATTGAAAACTGTTCTGTTTGATTTGGAAAGTGTCCTTATTAAGCTGGATATGATAAAATTATGCCAAATATTAAATTTTCTGCTTCAGTCCTATTTTTCGTTCTTCATGTTGGTCAAAGCTTTTCTACGCATTTTAAGAAATTTAAACGATTTTTAAAATTGAACGTTACAGGCTTTCGGATTATCGTCCAAGGAGTTCGGTTTCAATGTTTAATCGCTCGTTGCTGGAGCGAATTTCTCTAAAGCGCGGTCTTTGAGATCAGTGCTCAGCCGGTCGAGTGTCATATTTCAGTATACGTGATCTTGTGTTGGAGGCATGAGACGTAGCCTGTTGAACTGAGATTTGAGCAGACATGCTTTAGTGAAATAGTCGCGGTGGAATTGCAATGTGCACGCGAGTTTACTTCCTAGACAGCTAGCTGGCTGTGGCTGATATGAACAGCCATAAAGCCGCGCTCATGAGATTGCTTGATAGGACTGAAGGAAAAGGGAAGGAAGACACGCGTAGGGCAATAGGAGAGAAAGCACAGCGTCAGAATTAAATTCGCACACGTCGCAGAAATGCCAATCGAGCGAGCGGAGCGCCCGACATGGCGCAATTTACCGTTCCCGCGGCTCCGCCAGGTTTCTCATTTCGCGCTCCCTCTGTTTCCCTCCAATCCGTTAGTAACGTCGATGCGGCTATCCGCTGCTTCAGCGACCTATAATGCAGCTCTGTTCCTTTCTCTAATTACTCTATATATACTATGGATCTGCCTAAAGGTTATACGATCAAGCGACTGGACAAAAACGGCTTCAAGCGATATCTTTTGCCAAAGGATAAGCCATGGCTTCATCCTAGCGTCTTTCTAAGCTGATAGTGGTGTCTCAGTTACGATTTAGAGTTGGATAGAGTTTTTTTAGACGAATCCCATCTCACTGGGCTGATTGTATCCATAAAGTTGCTCTAGCGAACAGGGCTTCAAAAGCCGCTACTAGGGCTCAATTAGAAAGCAGTATGAAAAGTAAACGGAGTCAAAATAAAAAGAATCACAGCATGGTCAAATTAGCCTAATTATTCAACCTCCATCATAGCTAAACTTTGATTGGGTATGTTTCTTAGAGCTTCCTTACTCTCATCTATCATTTTGCTCAGCTCGATCCATTTTGTCAACCTTTTGTTTGCATTTCAGCTCTCTATATCCATAGGTCTTTCCCTTAGGGCATTCATTCCTTTTGCAATTTATTTTGACTAATCTAAATAATAGTGAAGTATAAGCGTCTAAAGCAGCAGGGTTGCATGTGCCCATTCGATTATAAATTAAACGAAAGAAGAGCTTATTGTTTGCGGCAAAGTGAATGATCTTGTCAACTTCGTGATCTAGCCTGTGTACAATGTCTGTCAAACCTTAGCTCCTGTGTTGCAAAAATGAAACACTATATCAAGAGTAAATGCACATTTGGTTTCCATTCGGTTCTTCTATGAAATGCATCCCTCCATTGTATCGCTAAGTAAGCTATATTTAAGTGAAGTAAACAAGCGGTTATATTTCGAAAGCGCTCCCTACAATCCAATTAAGATCTGAACAATCTAATCTTGCTTATTTGCCTCAATAAACATATTATAGTTTATAGTGAACGTAGAAAACAAATGAGCATTCTCGAGCTGAAAATCTTTGAGCAACCAGTGCTCATCTTAATTATGTAAAGTAGGGGAAGAATTTCTTGAGTTTCGCGCAAAGCCTCAACATTTCCGGACTTTAACGTTTCGCATAAAGTGAAATTAACTTAGACTGGTGAATGGGGAACGGCACGTTTTGACCGGTGTAAGTGAGATACCGGTAAAAGTGAACGTATTTGTTTGGGTGGATACACTTTGTGACCGACAAACTTGACAGATTCAAGTGAAATATATAACCGAAACTGCTAAAAGCGAATTCCATTACATTCCCGAATTCAATCCCGAACCGTCTACAAACAGTTGTTGTTCCAGCCGGCGGTCGATCCGATATTGGATTCGACTGGTCGCTCTAATTTTATTGGTGTGAGCTTGCGACTTCAATGCACATTGGAATAAGTGCCAATGCGAACGATCACGCGGCAGCCGCGGCCAGAGACCGACCGCCACCCCCAACGGTTGTTATTCGTCTAATACGTTTTCACCTTTGCCCTCCCCCTGTTCTGCCCCTTTATCCGCCTACCGCCTCCCGCTGCTAACGGTCGCGTCGTAATTGTGATTCGGCGTTGTTCGGTTCAATTGAGACTAGAGGTTCAGGTGAGAGTTCGTTTGTTCGGCCTGTTGGGTGCAACGGAAAAAGAATGGTGTATATGGGCAGGTTGAGGAGATGTGAGAGTTTAGGTAGGCGTAGGTTCGGTCCATGGAAATATTGCTAGAGACTGTCGTGACATATGGCGCGTGTCTCCTCTATACGTCCTTCAGGAGTGTATTTTTTGACGATGACGCTGTTTTGCGCTTAGTTCATTAATGAGATTTATTCTCAATTGAACCTGACCTAAGGAGAGGGAGAGAGAGAGAGAGAGAGCAACAGTCTGTTACAGCGCCGATAGACAGCAAAAAAGTCGCCCCTTCCCCTGCAGACAGGGGTTAGCGCATGCAAATAGGTTGCTATTAAGAAGTGGTTAGTCATTGTCGTTTGTCATGCAGCTTCTTATACTGCGGATTGGGCCGCGGGCCGACTGAAAGGGGTAAGATAGACAGGAGTGTTGGGATATTAGTAACATTTGC
>NIUQ01004769.1:0-12766 GCA_002796945.1 Plectus sambesii
TTTGTCTCTCAATGTACCAAAAGCTTGAATTCCTCTCTGCATGCGAGGGCCAAAAAAGCAGTTTCCGAAAACTTTTTTTTTCAATGGGGGCGTGCCCTTAGAATACCCCTAAGAAGATTTTTTGAAAAGGCGTCAAAAAACTCCAGAAGTAGGGCTATCGAATGAGCTCTTGCTCAGAAAATTTGGACCACTCTGCGCTGAATACCATTCGTTTGTAATCCCGGAGAAATACTTTAAACACCCTGTATGTTCAGGCTCTACAATACTGCTTCAATATACATACCTTGATTTCACTAGCTAATATGCGTCTTAGCTTAGCTTCCTGACCTCTAATAACGCTAAAGGAAACTACTTTTTATTCTGGTATTTTGACCGCAATGAGAAATATTCGCTAATACCAGTGTTTTCGCATATAATGGTCGAAATATCGCTATAAGCGAATTTCGCTTAACTCGGTATTTCGCTTGTACCCGCTATTTCGGCCAGTCCCGCAATTACCGGTGTAAACGAATTTCATTGTATTTGGAACCATTTTACGACTTTTAAAATCATTTTCTTGCCTGTCATGCGATTGTAAATAAAGATATATAGCGTGTTAAAAAGAGCAAGTTTCACATAATCAATGCTTAGAATCTCAAGTTATTTAAAGATCTTGAACGAATTCTTCAAATGATTGTCTCAACAACCGCTAAGAGCAAAAAAACAAGAGCAGAAAAATTAAAGCATGTATTGTGTAGGGTCTCATGTACTTGCTCCTCGTTGGATGAACAAAAAAGGCTTACCGATAACATGGTTTTTGATGGACTTTCTGATGACACCTATTTTGCGGTAGCAGAGTGGCAGATCTCTCGCTGAGACTTTAATAAAAATTGGCAAAAGAACTTTCGGGCCACCCTGTACAGTGAAATTCACTTATACCGGTATTTGAGGGACCGGCCAAAATTACCGGTATAAGCGAAATTTTCTCATTGTTGTCGAAATATTAGTACAAAAGGTATAGTCTCCTTTAGCGTTATTAGACTTTAGGAAGCGTAGCTTACATGCGTGTTACCTAGTGAAGTCAGATTATGAATACTGAAGCAGTGTTTTTAGCATACATTTGTCTCTTGAATCGACCAGAATTAATCCATTTTCTGATGACAGGTCTGCCGATTCTATTACCGGTATAAGCGAACTTATTTGTATGGGAAGATATGGTTTGGGACCTGCCAAAATTACCGGTATAAAGGCCGGTGTCGCGGAATTCCGCGAAAGCATATAAATTTCAGAATGATTTGTACAGATCATGGTAGCTATTACTGTAATGCGAGTCTCGTTACGGTCTGTCAGGGAAATCGACAAGATTGTCCAAGACAGCCGTATTATTGTATCCTTTTGCCGCGTCGCGTGTTTTATGGGTTGTCTATTGTCCCGCTGTTATGTGGGAGACTAGCCATTCGCGCCCCTTGTTTTTTCACCTACGCGCGCGCTTGTATATCGGTTTTACGACGGCGCGCTAGTTTATTACATGCCATTGAAAGATGAGGTCGTATGAACTATTGATGAGGATGCGTGCTTGGGCGGGTGTGAACCCCGATCAAGACCAGGGGCGTATTTCATAAAAGATTGCGATTGCGAATTGCGATTGCGAATTTCATTCGCAACTGCATTTCGCAATTATCAGTTTCATAAAGCAATTGCGTTTGCAAGTCTTGCGAATTTTATTTTCGTCGGCAGTTCGTCAAAATTCATTTCTGCAATTCTAAATGAGTGTTCTATTTCTCAGGTGAATGAGCATTCACATATTCGAATAATATTTGAGGTTTCAAAAATGAATTTTGACGAACTGTCGACGAAAATGCAATTCGCAAGACTTGCAAACACAATTGCTTTATGAAACTGATAATTGCGAAATGCAGTTGCGAATGCAATTCGCAATCACAATTCGCAATCGCAATCTTTTATGAAATAAGCCCCAGGCGTGGCGGTCCGGCATGTATATAAGACATTGTTTTCGCGATTCGATTATTATTTGATAGACTATAGCCGAGAGTCGATCGTGGATCGTGCTCGTTCGGTAAACGTCGCTGGCATTGCGTTGTTTGTAGACCGATTGTGGTCTAGTGCGGAGAAGTGAGGAGAACGGACAGAAAGTCCCCCTCTTGGCCTTGTGGCCCTCTGCTTATATTTGTCTCGCATTGCCCCCCTTTGCCCCTTTTTTCGTGTGTGTATAACCAATAAAGAAAAAGTGTAACGTGGTGGCAACGATACACAAGAAAATCCCTAAAAATTCAAAAATCCACTGAACCTCAAACTACAATACGATCTCGTCGAGAATCAAGACAAGATCAAATAACCCCAATCGATTTCACTTTGTCGCAAGGGGCGACAGCCGGAGCATAGTTTTTCTTGCCGCATGCCGCAGCGGCATGCGGCATACTTTTGCCGCAAGAGTTTGCAGCGTACGGCATTGCCGCAAACTCTTGCGGCAAAAGTATGCGCCACATTCAAACGCAGATTATTGCGGCGCAACGGCAGTGCGACTAAATTTGCCCTAAAAACGCGTAAACTAGTCTAAAATGCGCGCAAACTAATTAAAAATGCTAAAGAAATATATATATCGATTAAAAGCACACTAAACAAGCAAAAAATCAACCAAGTTTAGTCTCTTACCGCACGCCGCAAAAGTATAAAACTTTCAACTTTTGCAGCGCTGCAAAAGTTTGCGGCATGCCGTTGCGGCGTGCGGCGGAAGTATGCGCCAAAACTCAAGCGCGCTGCAAATCAATCAATAATCGCTGCAGTGTGCGTCGGGAAGTATGTCCCAAATTAACGCACGCCGTTGCGGCATGCAGCGTGCGGCAGATACTCTTGGTATTTGGTCGTTGACGCATGCCGCCGCGGCGTGCGTCAAGAAAGTATGTTCGGGCCTTAAGCGAAGCCGTTATAAGTGAATTCCACTGTAAAACATAGTGAACACGTGAACAAAAAGTTGCTCTGCATTGATAATATAGGGAACGCAAAGATTCTAGATACCTGAAAGACCCGTTCCGGTTCGATTCCAATGCAGCAAATTATATTAATGAGTATTGGATTAATCCGGAACCGGAAACGGAATCACATCTGCTCAGGGGCGTATTTCATAAAGCAATTGCGATTGCGAATTGCGATTGCGAATTGCATTCGCAACGGCATTTCACAATTGTCAGTTTCACAGAGCAGTTGAGAAAGCAACTCTTGCGAATTGCAAACACAATTGCGTTTTGCAATTCGCAATCGCAATTCGCAACTGTCTGTTTCATAAAACTACAAATCGCAATGGGGTCTCGCAATTCCGCAACTTTCTCAGGCGAAAATGGCGCAAGTGTAAAAGGCACTGCGAATTCAAATGTGGAATTGCGTTTTCACTAATCATCGCTGAAAATGAATAGTGAGAGCGAAATTTTTTGAAGCATTGATATGAAGCATTCTCGCCGACATGACTTTAGTAATTTATCATTAACTTAACGCTACTTCAACGAGTTTAAAATTAATGTAGTACGTACAGTTGCAACTGAATAATGGTTACGGTTGTCATGGTGTAATCTGCTGTCATGGGAACAGCTGTTGTCATAGTTACAGTTGCCATGATTTTAGTTGTTCCCATGGTTACATTTGCAGTTGCATTATGCAATTGCGAACGCAAATTGCAATCCCGTCGAAGCTTTATGAAACTGGCAATTGCGCAATTGCAAACGCAAGAGTTGCGAATTGCGAATTGCGAACGCAATTCGCAATTGTTTTATGAAATACGACCCAGGTGTCACATATGTTTGTGGGAACTATAATATCTTTACTACCTCGTTGTTTACCTAAATGCCTAAAGTATATTTTGTTTTTTAATTTCCTTTATGCTAAACAAAAATGTGGGCGTATCAATGAGCTTTTGCTAGGCTGCCTACTGAAAATGGATTACTTAAGAAACCTCCTTCAACGAATTGTTCCATACTGTCTTAGAGGCGTGAATGTGTAATATAAGCAATCAAATATTTACAGGTGAAGATGCTGAAAAGAGTGACGACGATGACCGATCAAGTGTTAGAGCTGGTCACACTAACGCCGCTGGTGCTTTCAGTGCTTATGATTATGAAACATCTACGCCTGCATACGGAACAACTGTAGATGACAGCAGCTGTTCTATAATAGCGTCACGTCAGGTTATCAGCGAATTACAAAACGAGAAGGTTCTTATTTTATAAACAGTCAATATATTTGTATCAATTTGCACGCATTCACCATTAGACAAAGGAGACTTCTCACTTGCTCACGTATGACAGACTCTTTAATAAACCTCAAGCGTTTTCGAGGCTTGGACTGGCTCCGTTCGAAAATATCGTATTTCTTCGAGCAATCGTTCTGTGTGATTATTTATTTGACCTACAGGCCCATCATTTTCACTTTAATTTAAGAATTTGTCTTAAATTTAGGTGCTCTGTCTTAAATCTTATAAGACATAAAAAATTTAAAACAAAAAAGGGAGCAGGCAAACGTGTTAATTTTTGTCATTGGCTAAAAAGTTACGGTTGTCGTGTCACCATTTTGTCTTTCTTGGAGATCAGATGTTACTACTAAAGCCTATTCTTCTTTTTCATGTAAAAAGAAATGTCGAAAAAGTCTCAAAAAACGATGTGATAGTTTGTCTTAAATTTTGTCTTAAATTGGAAGCGTTTGGGCCGGTTTCACATCGCGTACCTTAGCTAAAGTCGTACTTAAGGGCTATATTTCATCATTGCGTTAAGTACGACTTTAGCTAAAATACGCGATGTGAAACCAGCCCTTTGTCTTAAACAATTCTTAAATTTCAAAAAACTAGTCTTAAAAAACGATATCGAAAAATTCGAAAAATTGACGGGTAAAAAGCACTCGAAAAATGTAGAATTTTTCTTTCTTGCATAATTTCCTTAGTTTGCATCAAATTTCAAAAGTCTGCGAATTTTCGGATTCCTCTCATCATTTCCAGTCGAATGGTATATAGAAATGTTGATATTGATGGCATTTTCTCAAATTTATGGAAACCCATTTTTACCGTAATTTTGGCACGGACCAACTTCGAGCTCAATTTAAGACCCGTAGACGGAAACGGATTTTGATTTTGAGGACACCGTTGGATAGCCCATAATTAGGGCTATAATCCTGAGTCAACTGGACGGAGAATTCTGAACAAGTTTTTGCCGAAAAGCGCGAATAATTGATAAGCGAAAAAATGCGACCTGTTCTTTCAAGCATATCTTTCTTAGTTTTGCACCAATTTCAAAATTTCGGTCAGTTTCAGATTCCTCGCAACATTTTCTATCGAATGGTGTAGAGAAACAAGAGTTCTGATGTGGCTACTATAGTTTTATGACCAAGTTTGAATCTCCCGCCATATTCGACACGAAAATATTTTCGAAAAATTCTGATGCTATTTTCGGAAATCCAGCCCTAAACTACTACAGGATAATAAATTTCATCAAAATCTGAGACCTTTTTGCAAACTGTGCCAAGGCTCTGAACAAAAAAGCCTGATGCTTAGAAAAAGTCTCTCTTAAGATCCAATTTTTCTAAGCATCGAGAAAATTGTTCAGAGCCTTGGCACAATTAACAAAAAGTTTTCGGATTTCGTTGAAATTTTGCATGCTAGGATGTTTTAGGGTAGAACTGCCGAAAATAATGTCGATTTTTTTTGGAAGAGTTTTCGCTTCGAGATATGGCGGGAAATTTAAATTTATTGGCTGAAAACGTAGAAATTGTCGAAATCATTATTTTTATATATCAATCGATTGGAAATGATGAGACGAGTCTAATGGTGTGCTCAGATTAGAAATCGGTGCAGAACCTGAAAAGTTATTCAATGGAGAAAACTTTAAATTTAAAACTTTTTGGTATTTCGAATTTTTCGGTCTAAACTTGTTCAGAATTCTTAAGTTAAAGTTATCCTAAGTTTATAGCCCTGACTCAGGGCTATCCAACGGCATCATCAGAATTGAAAAATAAATGTGGGCAGAAGTCGCAAATTAAGCCAGATTAAGCAGGCAAGAAGTGCATGCCAAATTTGCCAAAAAAACGGGTACCAGGAAATTTGGCAGAACGCAACGAAAATCAATGTTTTTATAAACTATTCGACGGAGAATGACGAGAGCAATATGACCATGTGCGCAATTTTGTAGTTAATGTAGAAGCTGAAAAGTCATGCGAAAAACAAAATATCGCATTTTTTACATTTTTCAGCTTTTTTAACTTTTTGGTTTTTCAATTTTTTCGGTCAAAACTTGTTCAGAATTCATAAGTAAAAATTACCCTGGAATTATAGCCCTGACTCTGGGCTATCCAACGGTACCATAAAAATTGGAAAAGAGATGTGGGCAAAGGTCGCAAATTCAGCTCGAAGTGACCCATATTTTGAGGCTTTGTAATTTTCGGTTAAAATCGTTTCCACCTACTCGAGTATTGCTGCTCTATTTTCATAGCATTTTTTATCGGCTATCTAGCAATCGTTACCCCTACGATGGGCTCTTAAACGGCGTTGGTTAGCCATCGATAGCTGACGTTCACTGCTGTCTGTCGGCAGACGATCTTATATCGCTTTCTGGGACTTCAGAGCATTCTGGTTGCTGTTCACGCATCCGCATTACTTTAATTCCAAAACCCTCAAAACATGGGTCACTTCTGACCAAGTTTCCGATCAGTACATGCACAACCTCGAAACCTTTTATGGTACCGTTGGATAGCCTACCGTAAGGGGTTTATTCATTAGATATGCTGATAACGCATGCTTCACAAGTAGAGCAGAAATACTCGAGTAGGTGGAAACGATTTTAACCGAAAATGACAAAGCCTCAAAATATGGGTCACTTCGAGCTCAATTTGCGACCTTTGCCCACATTTCTTTTTCAACTTTTATGGCACCTTTGGATAGCTCAGAGTTCGGGCTTTAATCCTAGGGTAACTTTTACTTAGGAATTCTGAACAAGTTTTGACCGAAAAAATCAAAAAACCAAAAAGTAAAAAAAGCTGAAAATTCAAATAAAGCGATATTTTATTTTTTGCGTACCTTTTCTACTTTTACGTCGATTCCAAAACTGCGCACATCATCAGATTGCTCTCGTCATTCCGCGTCGAATGGTATATAAAAATATTGATTTTCGTTGCGTTCTGCCAAATTTCCTGGTACCCGTTGTTTTGGCAAATTTGGCATGCACCACCTTCAGGCTTAATTTGCGGCTTCTGCCCACATTTATTTTTCAATTCTGATGATGCCGTTGGATAGCCCTGAGTCAGGGCTATAAACCTAGGATAACTTTAACTTAGGAATTCTGAACAAGTTTAGACCAAAAAATTCGAAATACCAAAAAGTTTAAAATTTAAAATTTTTTCCATTGAATAACTTTTCAGGTTCTGCACCGATTTCTAATCTGAGCACACCATTAGACTCGTCTCATCATTTCCAATCGACTGATATATAAAAATAATGATTTCGACAATTTCTACGTTTTCAGCCAATAAATTTAAATTTCCCGCCATATCTCGAAGCGAAAACTCTTCCAAAAAAAATCGACATTATTTTCGGCAGTTCTACCCTAAAACATCCTAGAATGCAAAATTTCAACGAAATCCGAAAACTTTTTGTTAATTGTGCCATAAGTTTCTCGATGCTTAGAAAAATCCGATCTTAAGTATTTATAGGGCGCGGTTTTAGTTTTTTTTCAAGTAAATCTTTCAGGGGTTATAATTTTTTATGGATATATAATTAGGAAAAACTGACTGCGCAGCGATAATAAGCGTGTTCGACGAGCCATTGTATCAATAAAATAATTTTTGACTGTAGTTCCTCTTCAAAATAGGATCAAGGCGAGGCGAAATTGGGCTCATTTATTTGGTGAGCAGAGGTATATTTCACAAAACTTTCTTAGCACTCAATATTCGATGCGCCCATAGTCATAATCACTTTGCTGTTTGCAAAATTGAGACTCAAGAAACAAAGTTTCAACTAATATCTCAATTTCGCAAATGAAAATAAGAAGATGATTATGCAAATTGAATGTTTTTAAGTGTTGAATTAGTTTGTAAAACAGGCCCTCTGGATGAGCGTTCAAATCTGAGGCCCTTCTGTCAAAAACCTATAGGCCGTCCCGCTAACTGTCTCAATCTCTGAGAGGCAATCTTAACAGCGCTAATTCATTCAACGCTCGCTTCAGATGGAGACGGATGATGCTCTGGGCAGCGCGCGACGGAACAAGTGGACCACGGGAGCGGGCGGAGGCGGCGGTCATCAGGACGCCGCCACCCACGCGCTCGCAGATTCGAAGAGCACCAGCAGGTCGTCAACGGGCGTCCGGAAGAACCTCGTCGGTCTCGGCTCGCACGAGTCCTTGCAGCCATTCAGTAGGGACGCGAGTAAGTCGCGCAAGTCCTCCATCGCCGATTCGGACAGCGAACGCCAGCAGGCCCTCAAGCTGACCTCCCAGATCGTCTCCAGTCGACCCCTGCTCGACGCCTCTCATTCCCCGGTGCCCGACTCAGCCCACCCCGCCGCCCTCGCCGACTCCAACGGTACGCCCTCCCCCTCCATCACGTCCGGTCCCACTGACGCCAATGACATCGACATTGATATCGACGAAGACCGCATTCAGCGCGGCATCCTCCACGACGTCAAGGAGTACTGCACCGACGCCGTCAAAATTCAAGTACGATTTTTGTTTTTTCAACTTTTTTGAGGATTGTGTATCGTGGACTTTGATGCATTTCTTGGTGTTTTAGGCTTAGGCTTAGAAATTTCGTTAAGTAGCATGTTAATGCCTTGGCTAGGCATTCTAACAAATTGATTTAAGTGACTTGCTTCAGTTTTCCGTATACTGAAGCAGAGTACGCTTTTGAAGCAAGATCGCTTTCATCAAAAGTGTGTTTTGACTGTAAGACTAATCTTAAGCATCATTAAAAGGCGCCCAGTCTATGGTGCTAGAGCGATTTCTTGGGATCGTCACCCAACCGCGCCACTCTTTAAGGAAGTCTTTGATGAAATGATGGAGCGTTGTGCGCAGGCGCCGCCATCCACTATCTTCCGGTTACTGATGAAAGCGGCCGTGGAGGAGACACTTAATGCACATGACAGGAGGTACATCGGCCAGCTCCTGTGCCGGTGTCTCCAGGCCGATCACATCCGTGCAGAGGCGCTCAAAGGGTTCGTTCGCATTGCTTATTTCTCGATTATCCTCCATTTCGCCTCCATCCTCCATTTCTCTATCACCATACATTTCTTTCCCATCCATTATTTCTTTTCCTGCCCTTTCTTTTTCTCCCCAACGCTCCCTTTCTTCCCCACTTTCTATTTCTTCCTCATCATCTTTTTCTCTTTCACCATCTATTTCTCTCCCATCCTTTATTTTTTCCCGCCCTTTCTTTTTCTCATCAACCCTCCATATCTTCTCCCACTTATCCGTTATTCCACACCCTCCATTTCTTCCTCACCATCCATTTTTCCCTCACCCTCTTTTTTCTCCTCACCCCTCCATACATTTAATCCCCCTCATTTCAGTATCGCCGACTACGCCCGATCCGCCATCAACGACGAATTGTGGGTCGACGTGCCCAACCTGTGGGAGTACATGGCCGAGGTGTTGCTGTGGGCGATATTGTGTGACATGAAGCACTTTGACGGCCATCGACCGTCGCTCGACGACTTTGCCGAGACCTTCCAGACCGCCCAACAGGACACGCGGAAACCGCACGTGCTGCTCCTCCTTGTGCTCAAACGATTGGTACATTCTGATTGCTACTCGATTCATTCCCTCATTTATTTATTTGATACTTAATGTTTCTAAGTGAAATCAAAGTGGAAAATTTCCTTTTTGGTATGGGAAGTGTAATTATTTAACTGGGAATTGTGTATAATGCAAAGACAGTGTTCATCTTGATTTAACTCGGAAAGTATCTTTATTAGAGTGGAAATATTTTAAGCAGTGCAGCGAGTCTGCTGTTTTTATATGATCCGTAATCTTTAATCGCTTATCATGAAACTGATGAATATGGCCCATTCTGAACGCCGTCTGCAATATGACGACCGCCGTCTGAGTTCGAAATTCGTGTGGTTATCGAGAAATAAAATTGGCCTATTTCAGTTCGAGACGTTTGACGAGAAGGGCGTCGCGCAGTTCGCTTTCGCCGAGATGAGGGTGATCTCACCCGACACGCCCGACTTGATAGAAGCGCTCAAGGCGACGACCGTCGATGGCAGCGACCTTTATACTTTGCTCACTCAGTAATACTTGGAGCATTATTGGAATTGGCGCGTTTAGCGCGGCCAACGTGTAATAATTATTATTTTTCTTCGCAACGACGGATGAGAATGAAAGAGAGATAATTTTTTGTGCGCTCGCATGTGTGTCCGTTAGGCTACGTTTTTCTACTGGGTCCAGTCTTTTGTTCTCGTGTTTATGGNTCCGGGGCCTTTGTCTATGAATGATCATATATTATGCGCCGATTGATGAAATGAATTCTTGTTTCGCTCTCGCCATATACCGTATGACAATGATGTTCTGGCTATCCATAGACTCAAGTCACCTGTCGGACTTGAAAATTTTTTCGCTTTTTTCGCCGCTCTGTAGAGGAGAGCGGCGATCTTACGCGGCGAGTCGTAAATCTGTGACCTGTCAGTACGCGCTCTCTCGGGTGGCAAGGTGACCTAACGGTATTGTGTTGGCTATCGAGTCTCTATCGCGCCGCAAATGACGTAGTGTATCAACAAGTTTATACACGGGGCAAAAGAAGGCATACAGTGAATATTTACAAAGGATACATGCGACTAATCAAATTCAAAAAATTCATGAAAATGCGTGGATGGATCTTGGTATTGTGTTGGCTTCGACCAGTGATGGGAACGCGCTGCAGGCTTTTCCACCAAAGCTCAGCCAGATGGTATCGTCACTCTTTCCCGACCCCACGTTTCGTTCGTACAATCTCGTGCCGAAGCCTGTTCCATGCCGCCTCGATCGCATTCGTATTAGCGCCGCTCACAGGGTCAGTAAAGTCCTCGCTGTGGTTGACGGTGAGATGAATATATTGCTCCGGAAGTTCAGCAATACGGGCGTAAGACCGCTAGCAATCGGACCATATCTGACTCCCGGGCGCGACGTGATTTTGAATGAGACTGAGCAGCGTAGCCGCAGTCCGGTCGCGCACTGCGAAAAAAAGCGTTTTGTTCGGAATTCCCTGAAAAAAATGCCTACAGTAAATAAATGATGCGCGCAAATAATTATTTAAAGTGAACGCAAACGCCAGAGACACCTGAGTCTATTTCAAGCAAACTGCGCATAAACTTAGATTCCTGTTGATCAATTGAGTTTTGCTTTCAAACAGCGAACTTTGCAAGAAATTGTGCCAATTCACATTTATACGTGTCGTAACATTTCGCCACTGGTGCCCATCTAACTTGTCGGGAGCATCTTTCTCTCCAAAGATAGTCTGTCTGTCATGCCAGCGGTATATACCGAAGTCTAAAAAAAAAGCTAGATATCTGTCTGCATTAAACTCTACCCACGAAATAAGGGGCTGTAACCTATTTTAACTATTATACAGTAGAATTCACTTATACCGGTATTTGAGGGACCGATCAAAATTACCGGTATAAGCGAAATTATTTGTATGGAGACATGCACTTTGGGACCGGCAAAAATTACCGGTATATGCGAAATACCGGTATAACCGAAACCGTTATAAATGAATTCCACTGTATGTATAATTATGACTCATTATGTAAGGAGCGCGAATAATTAATTAAAGGTTCCGGTTCAGGAATATTAGTACCGGGTACACATTTTCTGTATAGGACAGTTTTGGGGTACCATGAGAACTGAAATCAGAATCGAATTTGAATAATAAATCTATAAAACCGGATCATAAAGTGTAGCGTGTTGCGAGGCAACTGACCCATTGTTGTTATGCAACACAAGTGCGAGAGCATCCTGTGTCATAAGTCTGTGGGCGGAGTTTCGTATAACCAACGAACTGTCGAAGCTTTCGCGAAAAAACGAGATGCATTTGCTCACTTTCATTATTCTAAGATTCTCCTATGCCAAATGCTCATTTTGTGCTAAAATTTTCAGTACTTGGATTCCTCCCTCACCCTCAAATTAATAATGCTCATAATGAAATTTAAATCGCGCATAGTATCGTATCTTGCGATAATTCAAACAATTTGCTTGGAATGGACTCAGGTGTCTGGGGCGTTTGCGTGCCCTAGAGATCATTTTACAAAAATGCAGGGGGAAATTGCGAATAATAATATTGGTGTATTACAGGTCTTTGGGATGCATTATGGTGGAAATGCTTACTCGTCATCCGCCACACAACAAATTTTGGAAAAGGCATAGTCATGAAATCGTTTTCCCGTATCAACAAGTTCCAGTAGATGCTTGGAATAAACTGCAGTATAGCGGACATCAATTGGTGCCGAAGGCATCAAAAATAGCGCAGAGACTACTGGATTGTCTCTTCATTAAAAATGAAGCAAATCGACCCAGATCTCATGATATCCTGGAAGTTTTTGATTACGAAGCTTTAGTTTTCAAGCCTGCAAGATTCAAAATTGATGCAAAGAAACTAAGAAAATTAGAGTTGCACATTAAGGAAAAAGAAAAGGTTTTTAAGAGAGACTTTTTGCACGCGCGTAGCGCGTGCCTTCTCTTCTAGTCGCTCAAAGTGTCACGTACGAAATAAGTAGCACCGTGTGTTCGCATAGAAGCAGACGTCTGTAGGCGCTAAAAATGATCGACTC
>NIUQ01004770.1:0-12698 GCA_002796945.1 Plectus sambesii
GACGAAAATCTTAAAATCCTCCTAGACGCGATGCTAGCACAATTGAAGGATCAATTAGCTACCGTGGAAGTTCATCACTAGTACAGTAGAGTTCGTTCAAACCGGTAAATGTGGCGGCCCCCCAAGTACCGGTATAAACGAATTTCATTATATGTACTTTTTTGTTGTTTCAAGTATTTTAACTTGTTGTATTGATAGTTTTGCAGTCTTCTATACTGCAGTTAAGCATAAATACAGTTACGTATTGTATGAATGTCGAGCATAGATGGAAAACATGCGAATTTGCAATGCAGCAGTGAAAGAATTAATAATGTACACTTGGTAATGCCCTCACCTACACGTCTGAAAATTTTCAAGTGTATTCGATTATGTATTTAGTCAGAAGGTTGCTCGAAATTTGCTAAAATCTCAAGTTGTTTCATGTGAAGCTTGAGTGAGTGGCGGTAGGAAGAGATGGATCCTCTATTTTCTTGTCCAATATTGCGGACGATCATTAGTGGCAATATACCACTCGAGACATCAAAGTGGGGATTCACACTATCGATGTCTATGTTCGATGATGGAGAAGGTCATGCTTTCAGTAGTTGAGGAAAGCTGCGACTACGAAAAGCGACTGAACGATCGCAGAGCGCATTTGGTGGCGTTGCAGCGAGAAACAGCGCAACCAATCAGATGTTCAAACTTTCGCCATCTACGCTTATGGTGTAAAAATGTCAGTGAATGGAGAGGGTTAAAAGTCCGTTGACTACATTTCACCTATGTATTGATCGACCGCACAGCACGTACTTGTCATTCGATGTTTGCCTTTCTGTACATAACGGTGCTGTTTTTGTTTGCCGTCGGTTCAAAGTTTTCGCTGCGCCCCATCATCCCCAGGAAGTGATATGAAATGCGTCATTGCTGCCGTCGGTGCAATATTGCATGTACACAAAATCGCCAGTCGCAATCATTCAACTCTATTCTGAATGCGGTATCTTTCATCCATGAATCAATTGACAAAGCGAGAATTCCTAGAAGGCAGCTCTGTTGACATTAACACAACAACTAACGAAACAAAAAATAGTGCTAAGGGCGATAACAGTGAAAAGGAAAAACAAGAGCAACTAGAATGATTCGATGATTCAATTCCTCTACTAAGCATGTAACCGAAGGAGACAAAGCAAAATAATCAAGGAACAAAAAATCATAAAACCGACAACGCAATCGCATGCCACTACTAGCTCCAACGGACCAAAGCATCCGACAGAGTGTGTGATCCATAGGCCGTCAAGAAAACGACTCGGAAAATCGAACCCGTCGTGAACGATTATCAGGTACGAATAGAGCGAGAGAGAGAAGAAAAAAGAGAGATTACTGCATCGCTTCATCAATGGACTTGAAGGAGAGATAAACGTCACACTAGGCGCAAAGCGGCGGCTGTTAAACAAAGAAGAGGGGCACTTGAGGAAATAAGCAAACGATCGCGAACGAACGAGAGAGTGTTTGCAATCATATTCAACCGCCGGCGCCGCAGCAGCTTCGTCGTCTTACTGTAGGCGCTCAGTCGCGCACAATCAGCGCTTCGCGGTCTTGACCCACTCCGATCCATCGCACTGAAAAAGAACCATTTCATCCATTATTTTCCTTAGCGTTTGTCCCGCTGACTCGCAGAGTCCGCTTTTTACTGGTGGTTATGAACCCCCATATAAAGGCGAGAGTAGAATATCCGGTCGGCCGTCGCATGTTTGACACCGGAATGTTGGCAGTGTGAAAACTTTCGCAGAGAAGTTGCTACCAATACCCGACCCACGGAGGGATGAGCACCTTGATTGGGTGAGGGGTCGACCTCAGCGAGAACTGAACCCGCGTCCTCGAGACTGATGAGTGATGGATGAACATGTTTTATCATCCCACCCGTAAATAGCAGGCAAAAGATGGCGCGAAATGTCCATTCTGTCAGCCAACAAGTATCGACGATCAATCGCCGACGAGTTATAAGGGAAATTTTTCACTGAGTAACGGCAAAACAGTCTTTTCTGAGACTTTCCTTGACGTGCTGCGTGCTAAAGATAGGCTAAATTTGGCGTTCCACGGTATTAGGTCTCGACGCTCGTTACTGATCGAAAAATTTCCCCTATATAGCTGGTGCGGATGCAAACGGACAAGATGGACTCAAACAGACAAAATGAACGCGCGTTAAACTTCACAATATTCGATGTGCTCTCTAAAGTTAACGGTCTAGTGGTTCCCCATTTGGACGCGTGTAAACTGTTCATAGCCGTTCGCACACAGTATTGACCCGTATGGAACAACATTTCAGGAGGCATATGGCGTTGTGGAACAATCAAAAGTTTCCAGAACATTCTAGAATATCACTCATTTGACATAGAGCGCGTGCCGCGATACAAGGCAAACGCAGAACGGAAGACGCTTTACCTGGGACGTGGACAAAGTCTTCAATGAAGCGGATGAACTGCTTGCAGTTTTCGGGCAGATCATCCCACTTGCGGACTTGAGATATATCAGTCTGCCAGCCGGGCAGAGTTTCATAGACCACTTCCACCTGGTCCCAGTCGAAGTTGCGGACTAAATAGAGTTAAAATTACTTAGTCGGCATCAGAGAGTGGCAGGGAACACCGTAGCACACTTAGTATCGAAAGCTGAAATGAACGCGTTCGCTGCGGCGTCCACACTATTAGCGTTTATCGTTAAAGAACTAATACAGGGTTTATAAAAAGTTTGTACGAAATTTTGAATTTAAATTTGCGCCTTTGCTAAACTTGCTAAATGTATTGAGGCCGATGGTAGCAATTTTGAGTGAATGTAATAAAAGTTTACACACCACTCGAAAGAGGAAAGAAAAGGCTCCAAAATAACACGAAGAACAACAAAACTCCGTAACAAAACAAAGGCGCAAATTCAAATTGAAAATTTCGTAGGAACTTTTTATGCACCCTGTACTTCATTTTCTTGTTATTGATTAGAAAATTATGGTATGTGAACGATACGCCCCACTTTTCTGGACTGCGTTATTACACGCCATACGCACATGCACTGGATAGGGTAACAAATCAAAGCTTGCGCGTGTAGCGTGTAATAAAACAATCCGAAAAGTGGGGCGTATCTTTCCCGTACGGAAAATTAAAATGATAAATGCACGGCTGAAGAGAGTAAGACGAAGAAAATAACGTTCAACGTACCGGGAGGCGACTTAAGCAGCTGTCCGTTTATCTTGTATGCTACGCCTATCTTCACTTCAGGGAACGTGTCCATAATATCCAGCTTTGTCAGGGCGAATCTGAAGGGAAAGGTATTATTTGTAGCGGCCTTGCTGTGGGCACTGCCGAAATTCTTTCTGCATCCTATAAAACTGACGCGTACGTCTCTGTATCAATCCCAACGTCACATTCGGAAGATGTTTTCATTGTACTTCAAGAAGTCTAGCCATGGAACTGCAAGCCCATCCGAGGGAGGCCGCACACTCATACCTCTAATGCACGATATCAACTACACAGTCACATTTGGATGATAATTTCGTAGTACCCCAAGAAGTCTGACCATGGAACTGTAAACTCCTTTTTGGAGGGTGCATAGCCTTATACCCCGCGCCCATCACTAAGTCATACCCAGTGAATCCGTTGATCATTTGGGATCTCCTCAGAAGGACGAGATCGAGCCATCCGCAACGACGACGACGGCCGGTCGTGACGCCCACTTCCTTGCCGATCGATTGCAGTTGGTCGCCGATGCCCTGAAATATCCACCCTTGTCATCAATTCAAAGCCAACTTGTAATACAGTAAAATTTGTCTATACTGCTAGTTGAAGAACCGACCAAAACTACCAGTATAGGGAAACTTGAATGTATACCATTTTCACCCTTTAGGACACTCTCTTAGCCAAACATCTGTATTAAATTCAAAGAGGACGTGTTTCAAGCCAAAGAAGATATTTTTTATATTGATTTGACCAGGAATATGTTCTTTTTGAATCGGCAAGTGTTCTTATTAAATTGAAAACGGCACATATTATGGTTATGGATAGGGGAATCCAGACTTTCTACCCATATCTCCAAAACAGCAATATTTATTCCTGGAATACCCCTCAATTTAGCTCCCTAAATTTAATTCTATAAGATATTAGCGGAAGCAGTGTCAAATATTGCGAAATAACTGGTGGATAAAATCAAAGTGGAATTTTCCGACAGTGTATCGACGATTTCTCACGACGTCAAACGCTGTTTACACTATAGTAGTTTGCATAAGGGTGTGTCAAGAGTTGGGGCAAGGATCTGATATCGATATCAACAAACGTGGGAGGGAGATAAGACAATTGCTCTTCGAATAATGTAACTAAAAGATGAGTTATCGTATCGTCTCCCGCGCGTTTTGATGTCAGTATGAGGGACTTTTGCCAACTCTAAAAGGTCCCAAGCCTAAGCATTAGCGATTCAAAGTGTTTCTTCGGCGAAACAGCGTAGAACAATTTGCCATAAAAAATTGTCGCCGTTTACTTCCGACTAATTCTTCTTAGGGCTAAAAAGGGAACGGGGAATGCATTTCCCCCTAGCATTTAATTTTGTCCCGTCCCCTAAACTTCCAGTCCTTATAAACTGCTTTTGTCCTTATCCCCATTACTGTCCTAAGTTTTACACATACGGTAATAGAAAAAACATACCTCGGTGAGTTCTGTAGGGAAGGGTCCAGTGCCAACACGCGTCTGGTACGCCTTGACCACTCCGATGACGTCACCGATGGCGTTCGTCGGGAGACCGAGGCCCGTGCACGCTCCGCCCACTGTGCAGTTGCTCGAAGTGACGTACGGGTATGTGCCTGAATCAAGGAGAGCGATTGAGCGCTGCAAAGTATAACCCGGGTCATTACGCTCTGACAACGCATGACGCACGTCATTATTATAGTAAAAATTTGCCGATCAGTACAAAGAACTCTTAGACTGAATAAGGTAAACTGCTCCGAAAGTCGGTAGCGCTTCTTTTTTTGTCAATTTACGCACCAAAAAACCAAGACATAACTATCATTCTTGGTAAAAATGGGGTTCAGGCACCAAAAAGTGAGCTCATCTTTGCCAACTACGGTGCCTGGCGAGATTTCTTGTTACTGATCAAACAATGGCGACTATAAACACTAGGCAAGGCACAATATGAGACAGAAACGAAAACAAGAAAACGTATGATTCTGACCGAAATCGATGTCCAGCAGTGCGCCGTTGGCTCCTTCGATCAAGATTTTCTTGTTGTCGACACGGGCTTCCCACAAATAGCTGACCGTATCGCAGACAATCTCCAAGTCGCGCAGTTTCTTGGCGTAATCCTTAAGTTTGTCGATGAGAACAACGCTCAAGGGCAGAAAGAGATTCCTACCTTCAATTGTGCCAATTCAGCGTCAATGTTCACTTCCAGGCTCGGGAACAGCTTCTGGTAGTACGCGACGAGATTGCGATATCTGAAATGCGATATTGTACTGCGTGAGCTTACATTGCACGAGGGCTTTTTTGCCAACCTAATGGGTTAAAGAAAATATACGCAAAGACGCACATGCATGCTGTGTTTCGCCTCACCCAAATAACACATATTCATAAGACTGATTTGATCTAGAGCGCAAATTTAGGTTCGGATACAGCGAAAATAGCTAGGCTACAGCCCCGCTTTGATTGAAGAAGAGGAAAAGTTTGCAATTATCTGTTCTGATTAGCACTATCCCGTTCAAATTCCCGCTCGATTGCGTTGCGACGTGTTCAGCAAAATGAGCTAATGCATATGGTAAAATATTCCATACGAAGCAAACAAGCATACACTCTTAGCGTGAGTGCGCATACATTAACATAAGCAATACGATAATTGAATAGACGTGAGTTGTAAGTTTGAAAGAGGACTCACTTGGTCTCGAAGCGATCGAAGGGGCCGAGGAGATCAGCGACCCTGATTCCGTTTCGAAAGCACTTTGCAGAGTAGGCCGGTCCAATGCCGCGTTTGGTGGTGCCCAACTTCCTGAATAAGGTTAAATATGACGTCATCAAAGGAGAAGAACAAGAAATCAGAACTGACGTGCTCTGACTCTCTCTGGCCTGCTCCTGCATGCCGTCCACCTGCATGTGGATGTTGAACACGAGGTGGGCGTTTTCGCTGATCAACAGCCGCTTCTCCCATCCGGGCAAACTCAGGATGCCATTGTGCTCCAACTCCGCGAATAATGCCTCCAGATTCACCACCACACCGTTGCCTGCAATTGTGTTTTTTCAATGTCAAAAAGGACTAGTTATGATTGGTAAGTACGGTGGAAATCGTTTACGGTAGTATCGCTTGTAACGGTAATTTACTGTTGGCGGTCGGATTTGACCGATCCTTCATTTACGGCTTCCCGTTGTGTACAGGGAAAAGATCGTTTATACTAATAAATAAGGACCAGCATAAACGATTTCTACTGAATTCCAATTCGGCAAATACTGTTCACATATTCGCGTTTAAAATAGATATAACTCGCTTTGAGAGAAACTTCAACCATCCCTAGCTGCGGGAAGCGTATCAAAAATTAGTTTCATCTGCGTATGGCATGCCGGGTGCAAATCATATCGATTTATATTGTTAAAAACCACCCGCTAAGCAGCTTTGTCAAACGTAGCTAATAACGAGGTAGGTACAGTGTAAATCCTATATGTTGATAAACAAGCACCGGCAGATTTTGAATGGAATTTTCAATTTTGACCGTTTAAACGATACATCGCTATAAAAGATTTTCACATACACTTTCTCAAAGTTAAAAATGACCGATTATTTAATATAATTGTTCGAGTTTTGTAAAAACCTGATATATTAAAGAAGTGCTGCAGTGAGCGGACATGCACCGTCTCTCATCACAATTCGTCACTTTTGCATTAAATTTCGTCATCCCTAGCAGTTGAAACCGGTTAAGTGCAACAACATTCCGTGCCCCGAGCTTTTTTGCCATATGTTTTGTACATGATCTAAAAGTGGATAAGCGTAAAAACCGGCTAAGTGCAACAATTTTTCTTGCCGAGTCGATTTGCACTTAGCCGGTTCGAATGTACTCATTTTCATCATCTCTTCATTCAATTTCGCCTAAGTTGCACTCGAGTTGAATGCAAAAGTGAAAAATTACAATGGGTCGGTTCGCTAATCGTTTCCTAAGCTGTTCTTTAGTTATGCATTACTTAAGGCCACTATAAAACGTAGCGCCGAGTATCGCTATGAATTACTTAAGGAAACTATTATGGAACCGGCCCAATGCAAGACCATGTAATATCACATTAGTCAATGTGAGAGAAGTCAACGAACCAATGACAGCGACGCATCCCTCGTGAATAATACCACTAGGGAGGATGTGAAAGTCATAACTGCGTCCATTGACGATGACAGTATGCCCGGCGTTGTTGCCGCCCTGGCAGCGCGCCGTCACCTCGACGCCTTCCTTGCCAATCAGGTAGTCGATAATTTTTCCCTTGCCCTCATCGCCCCACTGCGCTCCTAGCAACACCGTCGCCTGTAATTATTGTATACTTCTTGGGTATAGTGGACTTGGAGTCGAGGATGCAAAATCGAGGTTTATGGAGTTCAAAACCAAAATCAACAGGATTTAAAAACATGCGGTTATCGGTTACCCTGAATATAGCTTGAGGGCGCAGTTTGAATTTCGGCTACCATCCTGTCGCGACGTGTGCTTCACAACACGTTAGTGATAATACTTTCAGAATGTTCCATACGGACTACTATATAACTGCATACTTACTATACTTCGAAATTCAGTCGATCTCATCTAGCAATTCATTGTCACTCGTACATATTCTTCTTCTAACAAAGCCCTATTGCCACAAATCCCTTTAAATACAATTTTCAAGCCAGAACCTATGAAAATCTCCTTCATCGCAAATTGTTGCCTCAAATAACAATGCATCCCCACCGCAATCTTTGCACACTTCAACAGTTCCAACACATAAAGAAGAACTTACAGAAGATTTGATCGGGTATCCATTCTGATGCAACATTCCAATTCCAATTCAGCCGCGGCCGACGATTGACTGACTAACAGCGTAACAGTCGAGTCCTGTAAAACTGAGCGATTCGAAGGAAAAAGGACGTAAACAAAAACTCGCGCGCTTATGAAGTGCATTTCACAAATCTTTCAACGACAAGAGAACGATTGGCCCCGATGGATTACACACTTCCGCGCCACTTTGCTGTGTCAGAGCGCATGACGTCGTCTCATGGATACCGGTGCATAGCAGCAGCGAGCAAACCGCACATTCACGTGGCAATTGATGAAATACGCATATGATTATGCTATAGTTATTGGTAAACAAGTCTCCTTCATACGTGTTTTGGGTCAACACGTTTCGACTGCTACAGCGAAATTGATTAATACTCGTACTTGGGAGACCGGCCCCAAGAGATCAAAATGACCAGTATGACGGAAATATTATTCCTAACTATTTCTACTGTATATAAATAAATAAAAAAGGCTTATTTCAAATTTCTACCAATAAAAGGATTCCGTGTTACTATATTTTAGTAACACAGGGTAATAAGCACGTATTATGTAGGAAGAGGAAGAAGTGGGAAACAGCAATTTTCGAAAATATGCCTAGGATTTATTTACACAAAACTGCGGTGCCTAATTTAACTACTAAGACTCATAGGTGAACGAAGACAACCTGATAGATCTCTTGGAATCTCCAGCGGTTCCTGACAACCAGGCAGACAGCCCTCTTGTGTTCATTCCTGCTAGTCAAGGGAGCGATTGAGGCCTATACCTACTTGCACAGTATATTACGATGTTTATAATTGATAAAGGACTATTAACAACGACGCAAAGCATTCGATGCCCAAAATATCCTTACCAGTGTTACAAGCAGTTATCAAGAGTATTTACGTTCGAATCTTTAGCCTTGGCGGGACTATTAAAACTGAGGAAGCTTGAGGCGTCGGATGACTCATGCCGCCTTCTCTTATCATTGCTTAAACAGATTGAGGCGTCTTAGGTTTTCTGCCAAGAACAACAACATTTCCACAACAGGAAGGGTGGATGTTAGAAGAAGATGACACTTCTCATCAATCTAATCAGATAAAGGATCGATCGATTACTTCTATTATTCAGGCGCTTGTTCTTAGAAAAATAAAAACACATTTTTGCGCCTCTTAAAGGGAAACTCTAGTCATCTATAGCTCTGGGAAGATGTATCATAAATTGTTACCAAATTTGTATGACAAGCTGCTCAGTGATAAATTAATTAAAATATAAACTATTTTCACTTTATATCGAACGATTTCCAAATCGTATTGGACATGTTATCGAATTTCCTCAAATAAAAGCATAAAAATTGATACGAAAAGTGCCCAGTCTATAGTTAAAATAGTATAATTCATAGCCAGCTTATCACACGCAACTAAATTCAATTTATGGCACACTTCCCAGAGCAATGGGTGCAGATGTTGCAGAGTTCAGAGTTGGTCTAGTTATGGTCACAGCCTGCGCTTCACGACTCGTTCACGGCATTATCTACTCTCAACTTTGATCTCTACAACCTCTGCAATAATCACGTTGGATTTGCTCAAGATTCATAGAATATCTTTAGGGAAGCCAACAAATATGTATTTACAAAAACATATTTCAAAGGAAGGGAGCCTCAATAAAAACTAATCGACCGAAATATTATCAAACTTTGTCCGTGGGAAAAGTGACATATGTTCTGTTATCAGTTCATAACACAGTCTACCGAGTAATGCCTTATCAAAGTTCCGTTTTCATCGCTTGGTATCAACTGAGAGAAAAGCAGAACGCGATACGACATTATTCAGCGCCGTGTCGTATACGTTCGAATTCAAGAAAATCAACGATTAATCTTAAATGACGTCGGCTCGACATAGATTCCATTCAACACACTTAACGCACGTTAGACGAAGACTAAATCGAGAAGAGCGATGGTAGGCCAAGAATTAACCAAACCAACAACCAGAATGCGATCATAATCAAACCTGAGGAACCAAGGAGCGATTGAATGATGGGGCGACTGAATGATGCAGCGGCTGTCCGCCTGTCACCGTTATTCGTCGACCGACACCGGGCGATAAGGCACAAGGAAAGGAGCCCGGTGCCTCAGGACCCAGCGGCGCCTTACACTCCCTGATCTCGCCAATAACAGTCAGCATGCGCCATCTTAAAATACTTTGGCGCCCGCCTGACGCGTCTGGTCGTAAGCTGTGTCAACGAAAACCTGTTTTATATGATACTTTTTCTGCCCTTTGCGCTGGCGCCACCGGTTATCCTATCGCCATTGATAAGAGTCACGCGCGTAATGGAACGTGTCCTAATCCCTATATTCGCTAATTTCGATTATGCACATCCTTAGTCCTTTTCACTATTAGCTAATCAAGCTCAATCTTAAATAAATTCAACCTCGACACAAATCGCCGTCATTCATTTCATCATAAGCGATTTTCGTTGCATTCATTTTTTGCGACGTTCGCCAAAATACCGTATGCAATAACGGCCATACTGGCAGTTGATCAGGAACATTCGCTTCCGAATTGTTTAGCCGTTATTTTACGCTTATTGTCGTACAACGAACGGAAGAACGTTGAAACATTCGATCGACGCTATGGCACATTTTTCACCTTTCGGCGAATTTGCGTCTCATCAGCCTGCTATTTTTCTACTTCTCACATCAACTCTACACATTAAAACTTGTATTTATGGAAAAGAAATGTGAAAATAACCCCAGTGGATTTATTTGCATCAGCCAGTTTTGCATGGAAACGATGGAAAATAAGTGAAAAACCTCAGTAGACAACCTTGTATTGAGCTGTGAAATGCATGGAAGCAATTTTGTGCTGTGGGATAGCATAGTATATGTTGATGTTATCAATATTCTCGTGAATTTGCAACTGTTTGATTCTGCACTGCATCAGTATTCACAAATAGTGACGTCGACTCAGAAAAGCGACGCATAGCGCTACTGATAATATTGAAGACGAATCAGTTGGATACTTGGATTCGCGTCTCACTTCAAATTTTTGTTCTTCGCTGGTCGGTGTGGTGTTGCAAACACAGCAGTGTCCTTCTCTAGTATCTTATAAAGTGAATGATACTATGGCGTCGAATAGAGTCGAGAAATTCCGGAAGTGTGGATGGAGCATGTCGAGCGATACAAAAAAGTTCATTATACCTTTCTCTCTTTTGCTTTACAATAGTGTATTTCTTCAATCAATAGTAGGCTCACTCTCTCGCGCTTGTTTCACATTTCGAAAAAATACTGAATGGAAGTTGAAGATATGGTACTGGGAAAATGAAAGTTTTTTGTAAGTATGCAAATAGGAAGAGCAAGTTACATGCATAGAGGAATCTGGTTTTCTCAGAGTTGACCGAGAGCGGCCTTGGCCGTCGCCGATAGTTCCTGGATATAAATTAGTTTAAACGACGTTCCTCAAAATATTCACCGCAGTTTCCTACTTAATATTTTTCGCATTCAAATGTTCAAATTTATGGTATCAGAAACAAAAAGGCATTGATGATCCTATAAGTGAATAATATTATAGCAGCTGATTCAAAGCAACGCAGGTTATGAGCGTTGATTCGGCATGACTGCACTAGAAAAATGAATATCAATCATTATAATCACGTTGAACTGATACGAATTGATTCGGTGATTCAAATGTCAATGGTTTGGAGAGATACCATGATCTCATTTGTTCCATTTCATACGTCATTTGCTGCGGTCGTTCGCCGGCAATAAAACTTCCTCTTCGCGAAACAAAGAAGCGTGGGAGAACTGTTATCTTGCAGACTAGTGACGGTTCCGTTTTTTGGACTATGATTGCGATTGCGCGCCCCGTGGGTTGATGGTGACGAAAAATTTGCGTCACGCGTAGCCGGGCCTGACCGCGTTCACGCACTCGATCCGACAAGGGCGGCGCATACGTAGGATTTAAGACTAATCTGTAAGTTCAGGGGGACTCATATACTCGGTCACACTCCAATTCTTTATTTCGCAAACATCGGGTGGTGGCGCCCTGATCTCATCTCGGCCCGAAAATTGACATCGTTTTCTTCCGCCGACAGCCAAGATCTCTGATGGGACGTCTTTGTAGAAGTTAGTCCATCCTCTGATCCTCTGCCTCTTCGTCGCCGTTGGCCAAAAAGGAATTCTGCGCACCGCCATTTTAACCGTTAGCGCGATATGAATAGCGTCTTTTCTCAATGTCTCATCCTTCTGTCGTCAATATATTTTAATGTGGTGAGCGCGCAGCAGATGAGCATACCATTCCTGAGCGCCCTTGGTAATGGCCAGCTTGGACAATTGGCTAGTTTGGCAACTGGCATTGCGAATATGGCGACAGAAGGCCAGTTCGGCAGCATTCCTTCTGCGCCAGCTAAATCATTGCCAACGTCTTCGGCCGTGGGAGCGCAGCCTGGATTCGGTACCGGGCCGCTGTCGGGAAGCGCCAGCGCCGCCAACACCATCGAATCAGCCGTAGAAGTCGGTGATAAGGCCGCCGCTGCAGGCGTTGAGAGCAAGAACGGCGGCATGGATTTGCTCTCGCTGGCGAAAACCTTCAGCTCCTTCCTCAACCCCAATGCTGCTTCCTCCCGTCAGTCGGCGTCGTCGCCCGAAGTTGCCCGAGCATCATCTCCATTGACACGACTTGCTCCTGGGGCATCCGACAATTTCGGCATACCGCAAGGCGAAGGT
>NIUQ01004771.1:0-12694 GCA_002796945.1 Plectus sambesii
CCCCCCAACGATTGCCCCCCTTCAGAGTCAATAAAAGAGTAAACGTCTTTGCAGTGAAGGTCAACACTGAACTCTCATTCACTTTCCACTACTAATATTGCGTTATCTTTTTACTTATGACTAATAATTAACATTAAAGTAACGATTGTAAAAGATAGATGCCCTCTCTCCAACGAGCACCTTCATTCAAACATCGATTGAAATAATAATCGCCCACCCTCCAATAGTCGCTCACCCTCCAATAATCGCCCCCCTCAAGCAGGGGTTGAAAAATAATCGCCCAGGACGATTATTAGAAGAAATACGGTATTGCTCACCTTCTCTAACGCGGATATTATACGTTAAGTGGCATTTATACTGCTGAAGCGCAATTGCAGCGAACATTAATAAAACGTAACAAGTAGGGTTTGCGAGAGGGGAAGAAATACTACGGGGACGGGGAACTATTTGCACGGGATTTCCAATCACGGGGAAGGGGGGGATGTGCCACGGGGGGGGATAATCCACGGGATGGAAAACGGGGAAATTACGAGGAAAAAACTCACGGGATATCCTCGTTTTCGGGACGGGCGGGATTTCCCATGCAAACCCTATTAACAAGCCATAGTTTTGAAAGAAATCTTTTATTGCTTCCCGTCCGCTAAAAATAAGATAGCGCAAACAAATATTACCTGCATGTATCTTTAAAACCTTGAGGTGGGTTCTGAAGAACATGAATGCTCAGTTGTTGCTCAAATTCGGTATCAGATGGTAAATTCGGAGAAGATAGACCAATGCTGCCGAAGAATGTCAGCAAGCAACTCGTAAACACCTAGAAGAGCAGCTGCTCTAATTGCAGGATGTTATCTCAATCACGGCATTACTGAGGATTCGACGCCATTTCTATAGCCGAAAAAATGGGAAAATCCCAAAGCTGGGGTGTGATAATTAAAGAATTTCTAAAAGGTCGTGATGGAGGGTATTCAATTTACTCTCAAAGCATGGCTGTAAATTCCATCTCATCAAGCTAATTCGAGCCCACATCATCATTACATAATTTACGGACGATGATTAAATGAACGCATTTCCCTTAGGACGAGCTTTTATGCAATGGTGCCGGCACAACTCTGTGTGATAGGCACTAATAACGCGAAACAGTATTAGTACAGCATCCATCATGTAATCGGCAATATATTCCTGCTCAAAATTAACTCCGGGAGCGTGTTCAATTATTGTAATTCAAATTTTATAACACAATACAGCGTTGGTGTACGATCCATTATGGATTTTTAAATTACCGTAGGGTCGCATGTTGCTCGCGATGCAGGGTTCTGAGCTTGGTTTCCGCTAAATACAGTTGAACTGATTCCATGCGTCCATTTAGGTATGAACGACTTGTCCGCACCCAGCGCGCATAGCAATGTGGCAGCGAAAACTGAAAAACCATTTTTTCAGAGAAATAAGCGTTCAGGATGTTCTTTAACACTTACGTGGTGCTCACAGTGTACCCACCAATTTATACTACCATCATAATAATCGATGAAATCGAAATGCGTTCGATTAGTGTATTTTGATTACAGCACTAGCTTATGTTATTCCAAATTTTATTACCATATGATACCAAAGATTATGATTGCTAATGCAATATCACTGTTAAAATTAACCATATTTTCAAGTTACGCTTTAGAAGCTTTAAATGGAATATTTGCCGGAATTCAAAAGCTGTAAAAGTCGGCCTGCAGAGGTGGGAACATTTAGAGCGCTTGGAGGGCACACACCCACAAAATCAACACGTTTATCTCTTTGAAATTCTCTCCTACTCGCGTCGATATCAATAGTCAGGCCTCACAAAACGTACGCAAACCAAAAAATTTCTGCAGCACATTTTATGGCGTTTATCAGTATGTCAGTAGTGATGAACTTAACGATAAGAAGCACGTCTTAGTGAGCATGCAATAACAAACCGTCACGCCTAGATCTAAAGATCAAATAGCGATATCATATGAACTCTCCTTTAATTTCGTATCGTAGACCAGAATATTACATCATTATTCACTCTTGACCCTCTCTATTTTCGATTCCGGTGCAGCAAAGAATTAGAGAGGGAGAACGTCCCATTAACTAATTTTCCCGTATTTAAGGTTTTGAACTGCTGTGTGCTTGTTGAATCGGTTTGACCAAGTATAATGCATCTATACGATATAAGCTTGAGACTGATCAAAAAACTAAACATGCGATAGGGATATCATACCATCGCAATAAATGAATCTTTGAATATAGAATATTTTTTTCAATTCACAATTACGAGTATCGGAGGTAAATATTCCCCAAAGCCGACTAGTTATACCCTTCACCTCGGATTGATTTTAAGTGAAAAGTGCCTGACTGCGTCATAAAAAGCATTCGATTATTTCTATTAAAAGTTAATTAAGTTCAAAAATCGAGTTGATGACTTACACGCAGTAAGAGCAATTGCCTTCATAGTTGTAACCGTCCTTCAATTCAGATAAAACGAAGAGAGAGCAACAACTGCTTTAGGCAAAATATCATGACAGTCAACTTTTACGCGCTATCTTTATCAGAGCTGCTGTTTTGGACCAATGAAGGAGGACCAGGTAGGTAAAAACAAGTTGATAAACATATTTTTCTGCACCCTGCGCAGTAGCTGTTCAAATCATGATTCATCGCCTATTCGAAAACAGTCGCCCACACCCAAATGAGACGATTGAATAGTTAAATCCGAAAAATCGACAATACTAAAGCAGTGGCAGGTAAAGGCGCCAAAATTCGAATGCGTGAAAATCAGTATTCGTCCATTTAATGCCGCTTTGGTGTGTTTTTGCCGACTCGTTTAGCACTGAACCGGCTACTTCTGTGTTATTTATCTTTCGTAAGAAATGTGGGGCAAAATTTAAGATAATGTTGCATGTGAGTGTTTCCGATCGGAATGCAAGGTTTTTGAAAGGGCAGAAATTTGATGAGTAACCACTAGATAATAACTGAGATGGATGATATCAATACGCGATAAACTGCACCACGCCTTAATAATGGCTTATGGTTGCCATAGAGTAATGTTATAGTGGCTGAAAAACACAAGATACTATGCAAAATATGATTTTTGAAGCGAAAAATCTTAAATTAAAGATTGCACAATAAATAACGACAAACAGTAATAAATATCGCACTTTTCATGATAATCAGTGTTTTCTGAAATCAGAAATTGCCAAAATTCACGATAAGCTGTTTAAAGTGAGATTTTAGAGGAGGACCGTAATTAAAATAAGGGACATAAGGATGTTAAAAACTAATGCGCAAGTTCAAATCAGCGTCACCGATAATCCCTCATATGAAAATTTGGGGGCAAACTGAGGTGCACTCGCATGAGTATTGATAGGTTGGGGCGTATGTATGTGACACCGGACTGCCTGCAAGTGAAGTGCCCACGCTACACGCGGGCAAAAAGATTGTAATTATGTAGCGAAAGCTTTTGCCCATCAGATGCATGGAGATTAGTATCATCTTCCCATGCAGAGGCATGTTACAACCTTTAAGCCGCCGAGCGGTGTACATTTCTGGTCGGAGGGAACAAATTTCCCCTGCCTCTTAGATGGCCACATCTTGTGAAATCTGGTACAAATTCCAACGTGTCTTAACATACATTAAAAATATGAAAAAGATTTGTATATGTTCTATTTTGTGCGAAATTCTGAAATATGTTATAGCAAGCATTTCCCTGCGACTTGATCGATCTGTAACTTTCTTCCGTTTAGATTGCGGACATTGTTGATGAAAATGAGTTCGACTGTCGGTAAAGTAACCGTTAAATTCATAAGTTTAGGCCAATATAGTGGAAGACTCGCATCCCTCTATAAATGACTGAAATGCGCTAAGTTGCAAAGCGTGGGGGTTGTTAAGGTGTCATGCGTGAGATGTTCCTATTCAATCTGCAAAGAGCTCAACGCCTCGAGGCATGATAACGAGCCAAGTCAGAGCTTGAGTGAAGAAGAATGAAGAGGCGTCTTCAATGAACGATGTTTGTCACACAGGAGACGACGTAAGACAGAAAGCAAGGCAGGAGTCATTTGCATGCTCGCATATGCATGATCGGTTTGCGATGCGATCGGCTACCTTGACTACGGGCCTTAATTGACGCTGGCCATCGAGAGATCGCTGACGCAGGTGAAGCGCGATCATAATACCGCTTGGGGCAAATGAAATTTGATGATCGACATTAAGCAAATTGCGCAGCGAAACGCGCGCGCCACCGATGACATTGTCAGAAATGGTGTTGACGACGGAGCGCTTTTAATCGACCGCTCCTCCCGTTAGCTGCAGGGCTGGTTGTCACCTCTGCGTGCCGGAACCGACTCGACATCATCTTGAAAATGTCTTAATTTCCCCTCCCACGCTCAAGCGCCGCTCTCTTCTTGTGCACATGTGATATTCTTAGTCTTTGGCGCTTTTCTTCGGCTCAGCACGCACTTATGGTGCCTTTGATTAAACCAACACCTACTTATTTGTATTCTGCTTTCTTCGGCATTAAGGAAACTAAACGTCTGCCCACTTACTTAATCGAAGAGTAGCTTGTTTGCAACACGCACGCGCGCCTAGCGACGAAAAGCTTGTATGCAAATCGCTAAGAGCTAACTGGATCAGCGAGCCAAACTGTAACTAACAAGAACGCCGCTGCATCAAGTATTGTGAAATAATGGCTTGGACAGAGGGCGGCAACGACACAACAAAGATGGCAAGAGATGCAACAGTGAAAACGCTCTTCGCCTTCTACGGCTACATGGGCGCATCCGTTCTCTCGCTGGTCGTCAACTCGGTTGTGCTGGTGCTCAGTGTGGTATGGGTTGTTTATTTTAATGTTAGAGGGGTACTCCTCTAAAGCAGGGAGAACTTAGCGGTGGCCATGAGGGCTAGAATCCCTCAAACGTGAAAATTACAAAGAACTTCAATGCATCTTTATCGATTCTTCCCCCTCCACTTCCCTTGTCGATCAGTTTATCCTCCAGCTCTTCGATACTAGCTTCGCGTCTGCACGGAAGTAGAAGTTAAAACAAAAAAAATATTAACATAAAAGTGAAAGTGGGGCAAACCCATCCGGTTAACGTAAGCTCGATTTTGCGAAAGCATTTAACGACAAAGAGTTTTGTAACAATTTTGCTTTAATAATTTAAAGCATGTTTACCTTTACTTTCGTAAAATACCTGCTAGACATCAAACAAAAACCGATCATACAAATGAATTTTTACAAGGACATTTGTTACGATTGTCGAAAAGGGCATAAAGTATTCTTTCAAAATGTCCAAGTATCAATCGACAATGCCGTATCTAAGGTGCAATTTGAAGTCTTTCATTAATACTGTAATGTATTTTGTGTTACTAAGTATATTGATAAAGGCTATGAATAGTTGTATTAGGTAATATGACATGCCCGGATATTTTTCAGTAACCCGCTGCTAGAAGTAGGATCGAAGGATTCGGAAGACTAGCTTCCGCCTTCTAAAAGAATCGCCAACTTTTATGGGGGGAAGGAAGCAAACTTTGCCCACATATAGACCCGGAACACACGTGCCCACTTCATCCTGTTATTCAATCCTATAATTGGATATCACATTACGCAAACAACATGTTACCGTAAACCTTTAATTTACTCCGCGCGGTTTTAAGTTTACGTCATAGTTGTTGAGTAAATAGTGTGATATAGAAGGTAGTTTTCTTTATGCTTTTTCCATTTCATCAGGAAATTCGCCAATATGACATGAATGTGTCACTTTCTGCTTTGCAAGAAAATCATTCCAAGTTTCGAGTAACACTCATTCCAACTGCATCCAAAATTTTCGTTCGGCTACGCGCAGCTTGTGTACTGCCAACCGACCATTTTTTTAACATTACCGTAAAGTAAAAACCTGTTCAATAGTTGTGAGAAGGGCTGTGCATCGAAACGAGAAAGGGCAATATTTTATGCTTGAATGCAAAGCTTTAATGAAAATTGGAATGTAGATGTACTGGAAAGAAATTATTACAGCACTCGCGCAAATGCAAAAACGTTGCGATGACAATAGTCGTACCTCGCTCAATTTGTTCTATCATCCATGCCTTTCTTGCAACTAAACTGAATTGAGTTGAACAGGCATTACATAGCATTGGCAAAAAGATAAATGTCAAAACGCAATAATCTAATAGTGAAGCTGTGCATAATTGTACTATTGGCTTTTGATTTCTTGTCTTACGACGCGCAAGATTGTGACTTTTTCCTTCTTATGTGACGACGGCCTAAGTCAAATACATATCGTGTCTTAATGAACTATCTTTATGTCTTACCTATGTGACAACTACTTTAAGGAGCTGTTGTCACGGATTAGGTTAAGCGCGATATTTTTGCGGTGGCGTGAATACCATAATTACTTCACTTTAAATAACTATAACTCCGTCGGCGTCAACTAACGATAATATCGCTCAGACACGGTAAATTGAATATCGTTTAAGAAGTATAGTTTCTCAGAACATTCGGTATAAACTATTCATTTAGGCCCGGGTGCGAGGAGACTTCGTTCTGTTCATGGCGAACCTGGCAATAGCAGACTGTCTCTTTTCGATAATCCACATGGCGAACACGCTTTGCATAAATGGAGCGGCGATTGGTCATCGCCAGCTGTGCAGGCGACTACTCGACGCGATGCTGCCCGGCTTCAGTTTAACTGTCTTCGCTCTCGTTCCCATCGCCCTCAGTCGCTACATCTTATTATGCAACAGGTACAATTTTTCTCATCATGTATTCAAACACAGGTTTATTATGGGAAAATCTGTAAAATAAAAGAAAGTTACTTTAAAAACAGGACGAAAGTATATATAAGGAATGTTTCTATGGCTAAATTTGAGTTCTACTGATGTTTAACTGTAAGGCTAGAAGTAATGAGTTATTTTCTTCCGTGTTCACTATTTTTGGAAACTTCGGTGAAATTTTTGCCATTATTTACGAAACTGTTTTGCTACTATTTAGGAAACTCTATGTCCGCTCATCAGCGAAGTTTTTTACGAAATTCAGTTTCCTAAATCTCCCAAAAATTCGATGAAGTTACTCTTAACCCTGCCTTTTTGCGCATATGCTGTTCTATTATTCAGAAAGTCGCTGTTCCAAAACAAGGATGGAATCCATTATTCCTTACCTCCCATGAGCTGTTTCAAAAACTTCCGGGTCTCGCACTGATTTCAAATATTTGACATACGTGACTATTTCAACAAAGTAACGTCGCAATGCCTAAGAGTTCCTGGATGCGAGGGAACAACCGAAGGCTGTGCGCTGAAAAGTCGTCCTCATTAATTTTAGTCTGAATGTCAGCTGCATCGTGCGCTGCAAATTAATAGGCCCCACGACGCGTGATGCGCGTTTCCACTAACTGTAAGACTGTAGACGGTGCGAGGGCAAATTCAATTAGGTTACCTGTGCCAGAGCCCAATTTCACTAAGACACAGTGACTGAAAGCAGAGAAAAGTTGGCTGTGTCTCTTAACTGTGTCATTTGGATGTAAAAGATGCGAGACGCAGCCAACTGATCGCAGACAATGGTTTCTCAAAACTGTTAAAAAGTTATTATCGCCACAACTCTTCACAGTTCTCATTCCAATCGCGCGTTTCATCATATTAGGTTTAAAAAACTGCCGCGTTCTCAACTGTCCTAAATACTTACGAAATAGAAAACAAATGCGATCGCAACGGTTCTATGAAAAAGGCCCGATATGGTCACATTATAACGCACGTCAGAATGATAACCGTAACATTTTACTCTTAATACAGGCACTTGTACGGCCGACTGAGGATAAAAAAACTGGCCGTGCTCTACTGCATCATGTTCGACGTGATTGGAATTGCCCTGACGATAACAGCGCAGCACATAAAAGTGTCGGTGCCGCTGACTTTCATACTGATCTCACTGACAGTCGTCGCTTCGTTGGCGGTCGTGTTTCTGTGCGACATTGGGGTATTTCGGAAGGTGTCTGTGTTGGTCAAGTTGGCGCTGACAATGCAGCACGAAAGTCGGCTACGGATAGCCAAGCAGCTCGCCATCACCACCTTCTTACAGGCGCTGCAGCCGATAATCTTTCAGGCAAGCTTTGCAGCTGTTTTTTGCATATTTTTTAGTTTTAGGATTTACATGATCAGTTATTTGCATATTATTTCTTTCACGATTCCATTTTTTCATTTTCTTCATTTTTTCATCTTCTTGTCCTTTTACATTGAACATGCTTTGAAAATTCTAAAGTGTGGGCTGTGCTTGTTTTCCAGTTAACATTAATACATTATCCAGAAGTTTTTGAAATCGCTCTGATGCTCAAATCATTGTAAACATCACTCGACACACAGCATTCTCATTATCAATCTATTCCAAATTTGAGGCGTTTGAGCCCTTTTTAACGCATCTGAATCGCTGATTATCTTTTTTACAGGTGCCATTCGTGGTGTTTACACTGGTCCATATATCAATATTCCCGTCTCTGGATCTGGGCGCCCTGCTCGAACTGGTCTTGCTGGGACTGGCAATCAATCCGCTACTGGACGGCATCATCACGTTGCTCGTCGTCAAGAAGTATCGTGACGGCATTCTTAGCTTTTCGTTCGCCTTTCTTACCCCTCGGTCGCGCCTTTCGCTTTCGCGACAGGACCAGAATGCGGCTCAGTGCATTCCAATGGTCGTCGTTGGTGGGAAATTCACCATCGATGCCGATTACTACTTTTGCTGACCGACCTAGCGCAACAGATGCAACAAAAGTGAAGATGAATCGCTAAAATTAACTTTGGCTATTGTCCGCGTATGTTGGCACGTCGTATGCTAAACCAAAACACTTGTAATGAAATAGTGAAAAGGTAGCCGGACTGTGAACACGGCAACGTTTTACTTAGTTCCTGATTTGGGTTTTCATAGGAAAGTACAACAAAACATTTATTCGCGCATTTTCTGACAAAGTGTGATGAGAATGTGCGCTACGTCAAGATCATTACCGTATGTCCCTGACAAATAATCTTCCGATACGTCATTAAACGGACAATAGTGAAAGTATTTGAATTAATCGCTCATCGAATTAAAATTGCTCATTTCATATAGTTTTTCGCGCGGACTGTACTTATGATTCTCTCGCGCGTTTTCGTGTAAATTGTCGTCATTAAATTTGCGTAAAACGGCCTGTTTCAGTGTAGTTGCCCACAGCGGAACGAGACCAGCCCTCAAATTCTTTCTCACGCGGAGAACGATCATATTATTTGCAGTGCCCACACGAGACAGTGCATGTGATAATTCATACGGTCCGCTCAAATTAATAATTTTTTTGATACACGCAAGCTGATATGCGCTCATGTCTCATTCGGTGTGGACGGTTGTACTTGTCAAAATGCAACCCTCGAACTTGGTCAGCTTGCCCAATATGTATGCCAAATTTACAAACACTACTCGGTTTAATGCCAGTCTGTTGCATGATATGTTTCGGTATTAGAGTTTTCACAAGTTCTGAGACCAGTGGAAACATGAAAGTGTTTGTTGATACTGTTACTTTGAATAAGTGCACTTGCCCACTATATTTTTGCTCTAATATGTACCGATTCGAATATTTGCGATGTCTTGCTGTTGAACAGCAATCGACTTTGTTCATCTTCGCGTGCATGTGATTTAGAAAAGGATACAGTTTGAATCTATGACTTTGTTTCCTCCTCTCTTGCCTTTCTCGCCATCGTGCCAATCAAAGCATTTGTGAGCAATGTTTATTAAAGGGAAATTCCAGTAAACCCTAGCTGTGGGCGACTATTGTATACTGATTTTAGCAGCGCATGACTAGCTGACTGCGAATCATATCGTATTTTATTACTTTTCGCTAAGCGCTAAGTAGCCTTACAATCCGGAACTAACAGCAATCAACGGTTCAGACCCACAGCTAGAGGTGACTGGAGTTTCGTTTAATTAGGGTATATTAGATGAGAAGGAAGTAAAAATGTGCCCAGTATATAGCGCAAAGAACGATGAATGTAAAAGGAAAGAGAAATCGTGAACATCGATCCGCTTGCATGGCCTTGGACGCATTTAAATCGCTTAGCATGCGATAAGAGCCGGCGATGACTGACTGAATTTTCTCATCAATTGCGACCTGAAAGATCGTTTGATTACATAGGCGGACAACCACATGAAGAGGCATGAAGTAGCAACCCAAAGCGGACGCAATATACTGTAGGGATGAAAATTATTCACAGGTATTAATTTTCGCAAAATTCGCAACTCGGCCAATTTGCAATTATTTCCATCTTTGAAATTTTATACCCTTACAGTAGTTAAAGCAAGGATAAAAGCCAAACAAAAACTTCTTGCCCCGGTCTCTTCGTCGGCGTCTCGACTCGACTGCCGGCGCTTGAACACATTGAGCAGACTCTGTCGCCTTCGAGCTCGCTGTTGATTGCCGTTGGCGAGATCGCCGTACTTTTGAGCCAACCGAGTCCAGTTGGACACGAGCGCGAACTCGATCAGGCCGGCGAACAGGAAGAGCATGCACGCACCGTACCTATCAACAGATGAGTTTAATGCACTAGTAATGCCAAAAATATTGTCGGCCACATCGAAACGAAGTATAAGTGAATATTCTTTAGCATGACACCAATCATTTTGAGCGATAGTACACAGCAATTTATGATGAATTCGTGTTGGTCCTTTAAAATACAGATTTTTCAACCTCCCGTCGAAACAAGTGTCGGCATGCCTCAATTCGGTGTTGAGGTCATTGCTTAAATAGAGAACTTGAAATATTCGATCAATCTGATTGAATTATATTTAATTATTCAAGTATATAAAACATATCTATGAAATTACCAGAAGTCAATAGCTTTTGCGTAGGATACCGGCGGTAGCGCAAAACGGATTGCCGTCCCCTGAAAGTTTCATTTTAACCAACGCAGATCGACAAGAAAAACAATGTTTAAGATAATTTCGCAAACTGGTCAGAATTGCGCAAATCATATGAAAAATCTTAATAATTTCTTAAAGAAAGAATCCAAAATTTTAGTTCAATCCAAAAATAATGGCAAAGTTAATTAAAAATACAACTACAATAGCCGGCCGGGACGTTTGTCATACCTTCTTTCATTAGAAGTTGTTTCAAATATGAGGCTCAACAATCAGAAGTAAGTTGACTTATAAATCACATGTAATCATCGTCGAGGTGAATCACCTTTCATAGCCGAAAGCCACGTGACGAAAGTATTTTTACTACCGTACGCTGTTTTTATCGGTTAATCATTCTCTTTGTATGTTCAGTAATCACATCATGTGATCTCACGTTATCATTTAATGAACAACAACTATTCTTGCCTGTGTTGCGAGTGTGAGGAGGGTAGTAAAGCTGAGCGTAACCCGAGCGGGTACTGCCTGCGGAGCGATCCAGAAAGCCATCCAGGAAATTGTAACAATCAACGTCGTCGGTAAATATGTTTGCACTATATGATAGCCAAGCGATCTTTGCACGTGCACACGCGCCTCGAGACAGCTGAAGTTTCCTGAATAAGGACAGTCTCATTCATTTACTGCATAGTCTGCATTAGAGTTGGTTTAACAAGAAGAGTCGAATAATGAAGCTCTCTCTAGTTTGCAAACAGAAAAATATTGAATAATTACCTAACCATCAGCTTTTGCAAAAAATAGATTTCTTAATTTAATATTTATATTACTGCTTTCGACTCGCCCCATTTTCGGAGCTCTATTTTGCCTTGGGACCCATCAAAATCTTTGATCCAGGATTTCTTTGTCGCCATAACAAACATTATTATGCATTCTTCTATATCTGACGAAATGCTACAATGTGTCACGAGAAATACCATATAAAGATTAGTTTCTACAAATTATTCACAGCGACAAAAACAAATCATTAGCACAGCTTTACCTGTTCTTACTTGCTGCTCGCTGACAGAATAGTTGTGCAGCGCGGCGCACGATTCGGTGGTCATCTCGGTCACATAGAACTCGGGCAGTTGTATATCTTGCGCAAAAACGATTGGGGATTCGCTCAGCCAGTGCACATCCATTTCCTCCGTCGTGTGTCCATCTTCAATAATAATTGACCACTCTATTTGTCACAGTTTCCGCCAATATGACTTTCTTACATACAAAGCAGTGATAGGCTCAGAGCAGTTGGCACGACCTCAATAATACTTTTTTGACCGGTCAAATATGAATTCGGGTTATTAAACTCTGGCGTTTAATCACAAAAAAAGAATTAATTCCACTTTCAGATGTCAAATCAAACTGAATTTCGCACGCTTAGAAAAATCCGGACGCTGTCTTAATGGGCGATGCGACGCAATTTTAAATCAGCAAGCCGAAATTGATGTAGGGCTCGTGTAATGTCCGGTTGATAAGAACGTAATACTGCCGCGAAACTTACAACTAGCGACCTTCAACGCGCACACTTGGCTGTCCATGGGGTACCGATGAAGCTGCATATTACATGCAACTGTCAGCTGAACTCTGAAACAGTTGTAGGCGAATTTAAAAAGAACGATCAAAGCGGACGCTTTTGATGGCTTCTGCGTCTCGTGAAAACAGTCGCAGCGATGTTTTGGCGCTCAGTTCAAAAGTAAAATTGTTCTGTTCGATATTGTCACCCTTCATCAATGAGGGTTTATGCAAACCTTCAAAAATGCCTCTGAGGATCTCATATCATGATGATTAATCAAAGAA
>NIUQ01004772.1:0-12687 GCA_002796945.1 Plectus sambesii
AGTAAACGCCGTGTAATTACGCCACCGAATGGATTCTTTGGAAATTTACAGTAGCTCGATGTATGGGAAGCAGCAAAGTTGAATGTTTCATGGCAGTCTACAAATACCTCTTCTCACGTAACATCTCGGACATTCAGAGCATTTTAGGCAGATTGTTAAGTTAGAACGTTAAGTTGACTCGATAGCTGATTGTGAACTTTGTCGTTGCCTTATCACTGTGATCAAGTGCGACAGCCCGTCTTACAATTGCTAAGCAGTCAGCACGTACAAGCGCGGTACAATACGACGCATACAGTCAGTCACCTGCTACATAGTGTGGAACTTTTTCCCTTACTGTTGCATTTAAGTGTTCAATTGAACAACAATTAAGCTATTTATGGTAGAATGAAGCAGATTATGACAAGAAATCTGCTGAATATCAATGAAATGCTATTGTTTTCCATTCTACTTCTTGTCGCCCATTTCTCCATAGGTATGTTTTTTTGCATCGTCGAAGAAACAATATCATAGACACCGCGAGTTAGTTGTGATTATTGCATCTAATGCCGGTATTTGTATTTTTTTAGTGTCTGCGAGATTAACGACGGGAACAGAGTTTGTAGTGGCATTTCCTTGCATGACTTGTTGCGGAAATCTATCTTTGGTCCTCGTGAATGGGAATTCAGCTTCAACATCTGTCACAATCCAGTCACCATACCCGGGATTTCAGTCCATTCATGAAACTATCAGCGCTCAATCAACAATGAGGGTAAGAATAGTCTCACAGATTCATCGACCTCGGATCGATTCTATGAAGAAGCGTGAACATTTAAATCATATAATAATAAAATTGAGGATATTAACATAAGCAAATTAATTAAATCTTTTAGCGCTTCTTGCATAATGATCATTATATTTATGCCAGTTGCACTGATTTTATTTCTTTGAATAACAATGTATCCGATTTTAAACTTTTAATTAAATTAAATTAAAAATAGTAAAAATGTTCAGGCAGCTGGAAAGTTTACAGTGATATTGATGCTCAAATGCGGGCAATTGCGGTAAAAGCAATTTATAACAAACTCAATACCTATGAGGAACAAACTGCACATGAAAAGTATATCATAGGCGTTGAAATATTTCCTTTTAATCAAGCACATTTAGTGTAATATTACAACATTTTAATCCATGTTTATTTATATATTGCAAGCATAAGATGCTGAAATAAACCAATTAACCGAGGGGGCAGGAGGGATTTAATCTTTCGGGATGTTTAGAGGGAAATTTTTGCTTCACCTCATTATTGCCAGTAGATCCGTAGTTCCGATCATTCTTTACAGTTAACCTTAGAAAAAAATTAGAACAGAGCAATTATATTCGATTAGTATACTATTCTCTATTCCTCACATATTTCAACAACTGCCCCTGACGATATTATTAATTTTTAAAGGCATACATAAACGATTCATCAATGCAAGTGAGCTGTGGCACGGACGCAAACAATGCAGAACGAAAGGGGATTAGGATCGACGCAACTGCGCCCATATCCGTTTATCTCGACCTGGAGATGTCCGACGGCGTCTATTTCTGCAATTTTCTCGTTCTGCCCGTTTCAATGCTGTCAAATGAGTAAGTGTTGCAGGCAAGGAGAAGAGCGGCCGGATAAACCAAAGTGATTATTAGTTAACTTAAATCTACTTTTGCTAGTAGCAATAAGACATTTTCAGAAATATATCTGAGAATGCAAAAAGAGGGCTATATCTCAGCGTTAATTTTCTACTTGAAGGTTCTATCCTAGACAAAATGATATCTCAGACGTGTGACTATACAGTTGCCTTCACACCCACTTTGTGTCGCCTTCTAAGAAAGACTAATTTAAGGGCTTTGAAGTGTAGGAATAGTATGAGAGAAATTGGACAACTTTCCCGACAGTAAAGTTAACAATGAACTCTAATTGAGCCGACTCAAGCGTGACTCTCCTTGTTAGAGATTAAAACTGTGAACACGGTAACATTAAAAAACTGGCTTCAAATCAAAAAAGTATGTTAAAATATTTCTCAACTATTTTATCTTATCGACTTAAAACCGCTATCGACCTTTGGGATCTTGTTCGTCACTGTGTGGCATGCCGTCTTCATTTCAAAGTTTCGTGGTCTCAACAGGTACTGCAACATCGGTCTTGGTTTGCTCGGCGATACTTACAACTACGGCATATTTGTCGCGGTTCAAGACAATACCATTATAAATCTTGGTGGTGCTCAAGATTCGATCGTGTTGAATGCACTCGACGCCTATTTCTTGGTGGGCAATTTTATATCTAGCCCATTCGTTACCTCCAATGTTCCATTTGCATTCATATCGACCTATTCTTTTCAACCGGATGCACAGGTAAGGAATAAAGGCTCATTATCTTTGCTGTATCAGAACGCCGGTACTAACGCGAGGCGTGTAATTTGTGGCACCTGTTGCTTTTTTAATTATTTAAATTATACTATGGAGCATTTTAAACCTAAAAAATCTTTGCTTTCTAGATAACAATAAATATTTTATTTCGCTCGTTTGCAGTTAATTATATGAAATGACACTAAATTCAATAGCTGTCACCATTTTTTATACTGCATTGAAAGACTTGCAAGAAATAATTTGCAGATCACTTCATTTGCTTTATGAGGAGTCGCAACAGATAATTCTGCCCTAAAACCATACTATTAGAGTATCTTTTGTCGTTGAAAGCTGTCTATTTCTTTTGATATACTCTATCGTTGCAAATCAACTCTTTATCAGATAGTAGGTTCAGAGCCACGCAGGAAACAGAAACCTGTTGAACATTTAATTTTAAAATGCGAATATTCCTTAACTTTTTATTAATATGACACGCAAAATCGCATTGTGAGCCTATTTTTTAAATTCACATTGTTGAAAATTGCCTATTAATATTTATATCATTATCCAATAGTATGTTATGAAACGTAAATTACATTACCTATCGGTCTTTTTTCAGATAATGTCCCTGCCTAGCAGTTACCGCGGGCGCGAGTTCCCCATCCTGGCTGATCCGAATTTCAATACAACTAACGCACTGATATTCGCTTTCGACAACGATACGACAATATTTAAAAATGGCGTCAATGTAGGCTCATTGAACGCCGGTCAACATGTGACGATTCCGATTACTCAGGCCGCTGTAATAACAACGACGAAAGATACGCAAATTTCTGTTGGTGATCACATGAAGGGATATGGGTAAGTGAAAATTTTGCAGCAATAGTAACATTTATTCGATATCTGTAGTTGATGGATGGAACAGAATAGTGCAGTCTTGATTATGCGTAGGTGAAATTTACTCGCCACGTAAAAGGATGTACTTTTCGGAGAGTTTACACAAAATATTAAATGAAATTATGTCGTGCCCGGAACTTACACCCCACCAATTTCAAACTGTTGCCTGATTGCGTTAAATGCAGTAAATGATTTCAATGCTCACCGTGTGCGTTGACTGCGTCGTACACGGTGAGTGTTAAAATCATTTACTGAACTTAGAGCTCGTCAAGGGAGGGATTACGGTTGGTGGGGTGTAAGTTCCGGTCACCAAATTATGTAACTTGTAGATAAAAAGTTATATGCCTATGAAGCCCACATTTGTGATGATTCCTTAACATAAGATATTAGTTTAGAGAACTCAACACGCGTATTTGGTATTTGGTATTGGACATTTAGAGTTTTGATATAGAGATGCTCACACCTTGTGCGTTGGTGTATCAAATTTCGACAATGACAACTTTGCCTTAACTGTTTCACATTTAGGTATGCACTTAGCAGTTTTCTATCGACTACAGTTATATTTTATCCGTTGGCTCATGTCCCATACAAATCGGTAAATCCGACGCACTCGCTGCAATTGATCGTTCCACTTGACTCGGCTGGTCAAGTGGCTCTGGATGGTCAGGTAAATGAACGACAGTGTACCATTAGCTCAATCATAATGCCTAACTATCGAATGTAACGTTAACTGGAAAGATCGAGAAAGGTGGGCGTGGGGGAGTTGGAAAATGAGTATTCCCAGAGAGGACTGAACCTTTCGCCCTCCGAATGTGATGCGAAAAATTAATGCCACGAAATTGCGACCCCTTATAAGCACACACGGGATCAGCAGACGGTGTGCGTCTTGTTGGAGCATACGTGCCACTCCAGACTCTCCATCTTTACCCGCCGTTGACCGCGTAAACTTGATAACAACCTCCGAAGCTAATTAATGCCGCCGCTGTAAAATAATACGATACTTTCAGACGATATCAGCACTGCTCTACCTACGGATTCCAAACTCCTCCTATTACTATATAGTTCTTCCAGTATCTGGTGGTCAACATATGCTCACACCATCCGGTCCGAATGTTCGTTTCATGGCTTCTGTATTTTCGACTGTCAACGGAGATCCTTATCCGTGGGGAAAGTTCATCGTTGGATTAAATTTAACATAAACGTCAGAATGAACAAAGAGGTCACTTGCACGATACTTAACAATAACATAGCTAATATTATTCCTTGTTGTGCATGACAGATTATATGATTGTTCTAACTATATTCATCTGCAGACGTCTTTTGATCAAACCTGAATAAGTCTTAACAGATGACAGTATTTTGAACCATCCTCAGCAATGCATTTGATATAAAATTTCGAGCATATCGCTGGTACGCATTATATCCGTTGTAAGAAGTGAGTTGAACATTTTCGATGCAACGAAGAGAAATCGATCATTAAATTACTGCATGATAATGCAATACATTCTTTTCTTGTATTTAATGAACAACTTGAACTGCGAAGTTTATAAATGATATTATGAAATTCTCTGAATTTTCTGTCACTATAGTTGGTACAGTGGAAAATGTTGTGCCCTCCTTAACCCGAAGTACCAAAAATAAATGCAAATCATACAGCAGAGAATTATCGTAAAGAGAAAACCAACAAAAGTTCTTGTCATCTTTTAATGCGTCTTTCAATGTAAAATGAAAATATGGTCACAGAAGATATGCCTGAAGTTCGTTACTATTCTCGACTACTTGCTGCAATTTATCTCTGTAAGATCGCTGCAGCTTATTAGGGCCTATCTTGATGCGCGCATTGCTCCTCTTCATGCATGTCAGAAGCTACCTATCGGTACGTACATCTTGAAATCAATTGCAAAAGTAATCATATGCTAATTAGTCTCGCAAAGGATCTCAATTATTTTTGTATTACGTCAAATGTGTATCAAACCACACTATTTACAAATGAAAGACAACATCCTTTCTCATTTGCGACACAGCAGTGTAGCATGCTCATAGATTATAAAATACGTTTTACTTTTGCGCTATGTGATAATAATGACAAGTTCATAACTTATGTTAGATGCGCGCCGCTATGAATATGAGTGTTGTTCGAGACCGATAAATGATCTGCGTGTGTCGGTTAAACGAAAGCCCAATTGCTAACAGAGAAGATATCCGATTAGCAGAGTCATCGTTGCGTTACTTGGAAATACGTGCGTACGGCGACTGGATCGAAGAGCTGGAAATTACATAAAAGCCTGAAACAGTGCGCATCTGTTCTGTGAGCAAACATTTCTCTGTGTTCTTCGATTAGTTCCACTCTCCTGCTCAGTGATGTCGGATGACGCTTTACTCCATTGTTTGCGCATGCAGTTGGAGCTCGAATCAGATAGACGACAAAAATTTATTTAGGGATTGGAGTGTACATCAGAACTGCGGGTTTTGTGTCACATAATTTCCATCGTTTGTTTAACACTGCACTTTAAGTTCAGATATAATTATCCATCAAACCAGTTCAGCCCTTTCGCTATATAAATCGAATGTTTTCTCAGCAGTACTGTGGTACATATGAAACTTTATCGCTATCTAACTAGCGTAGAAATGACTGAAAACGAATAGTTTTTACAATGAATAAAGCTATAAATGGTGTTTTAAGACAAAAGAACTCTCAAAGTGTGTTATAGATCGGTCAATTTATATGGCATGAGTACCCTGAGAATCTTCAGTTTTAACTTTGAATGAACTCTAAATGTAAACGATACGCTTCAAGATGCTAATGATATCTGAATATTTTAGCGAAATTCAAACAACAGAATCATGATGTTCGCCATCTTAATACTGAGTAGCGCTATCTTCATCACCAGTCGTGCGCAAGTTACAGTCACCTCTCTTGTCGAAGGGCGCTTGGTTCAAACTGCAAGCTTCCCTCCTATCTCAACCTTCCAGGCGTCGGTCACTCTCGTTCAGGATGGCACAAATATCATTCTCATCGATACTCCTACCGCCACAGACACTGCCGCAATGACACAGATGCTTAATGGTATGAAATTTATCACCATCTTATGAAATACTGGGAAATTAGCGCACTGAAAGTTATGCTTTTGTTTATCGCAAAAGTTATAACTTGCTTTCGTTCAGATCAGGTTAGAGTATCGTTTATTATGCGTCAGTATGACACGACTACAGTATTTGATATGTAGGCAAGCTTAACGGTCAATTTAACAAAGTAGACTTAATTAATTGTAGTTTTAATTAAAGGCTTAATAAAACTAAATTCAGAAAAGCTGAATATTTGCATCACAAATAATCCTTGCAATACTGATGACTAAATACTAATTTTTAAGCGATGCAATCACACTGAGGAAATAAGTTGTTATAGGTATGCAGCAAAGAAATCTGAGCCCAACTCAGGTGAACATGGTGGTTGTAACTCATGGTCATCCCGATCACTTTGGTCAGGATGGCTCTTTCGCGGCTGCAACTCATTACTACAATAACTTCAAATATACCGGTCCCTCGCAGTTTACTCCATTAACATTCGATGTAGGTTGATGCTGTTTGTATTTGTTCGTATTTATGCTGCAGCATCGTAAAATATTTCAATTCAAAAGATGCATTGTTCTTGGAATGTTGAATTGGTTGATGCTCAATTTTTTACTTTTAATTCAAAATTAAGCCTCATTTTCAGATTTATGCATTTGTTTGCGATGAAATTCTTTGCTCTTTCTAAAAAGCTCCCGCTCGTCTTAGCACCATTTCAGTTATCGCAGCCATGATCCCGGGTGTAATTTTCATGGCTCTGATCAACTCTTTCTGTAATAGCGCCTCTAAGCACTACTGCTAATCTTCTCGGTACATTGCAGCTCATCGCAAATTTTTTGCTTTCACTTTTTGGTTCAAAATTTAAAAAAAAAGGTTTTAGAGCATGGGCTCCATGCAGCTAACGCCAAACGTCCAGCTGTGGCAGACTCCAGGACACACGCCTCAGGATGTCAGCGTCATTGTTCGAAATGTCCCATCCAGAGGAACTGTTGCGGTCGTTGGTAAAGAATCGTTTTTATGCTGGAATAACTTTATTTTATCGCACTATTTCAATGCGCCTTTTAAAATAATTAGGATAGCGTTTACTGCCACTGGCATGAATGAACGGTACCTTTGTCAAAATGGAGCGTATGCATAATTATGCTATTGCTTTTGTTCATAAGCGCAAGTAGCATTAGTTGTACGCACGACTCGCAGCGAGATAAAATATATAGCGCAGCATATCAAAAGATTAGAAGCAATTGCTTTAGCAGTAAAACTTGCTACACTACGACTTAGGACTGGTCCGTTTGGACGCGCAGACTGTCCGTCGCCACCCGCCCATTATTCCGATTACCACCTATCTTTTATATGCGGACAGAACGAAAAAATTCCATCGTCTTTCTGCAGAACTTAATGGCAATTTTTTTCACCGCAGGAATGGTGAAAATGAGTCATCATCGTAAAAATTTAAGGCGATCTATTTCTACATGCATCGGGCGTGATGAACCCGCAAATGTGGGAATCGTCCGCGTGGAATATTCAGACGGGCAAGCAGAACCGCAATAAGGTCATCTGCGCAGCCGATTACATTGTGCCTGGCCATGGTCCCATGTTCCAAGTCACCACAGAGATGAAGAACATGGCCGCGTGCTCAATTTCGGGCAACAATCCCGTTTCTGGTACTCGTATTTTGTTGCTGCTTATTTAATTTCAGGAGATATTGTTCAAGGCAAAATGTTTGTGGAGACTCATGGCGATATTGCGTAGGGTATCGAATTAAGCGTTGAAAAATTTTAAGCAACTTGGTTTTGAACTCATGATCCACTTATAAAATAATATGCTATGCTAAAGGTCATCTCAAGCGCTGGCAGATATCTGGGAGACTTGGTGAGCGATTAAAACGCATTATGGCGTGCCGTACTACTGATTAAATACAATAATAAGCTATCAAAATATATAATTTTTAAGGTCAAATGATGATGTACCCTGGATCAAATATGGCACTTCAGTGCTTTAGCAACGCCAACTGCGCATCGTTCGCCGGCTACGCAAACTGTGTCCGCTCAACGAGAATGAGTCACAATGTGTGCTGCTCGACTACTTCCTGTCCGTAGCTTTTCTAACCATCTGAAGTTGTAACTAAACATAGAATGCATTTCGGTTTCGAAGTTATGCATAGTTCGCGCTACAAAGCCTCAAGTAGCTCAAATTCAATTACCTCTATTACTACTGATTCGTAAAATGAAGTCACGAGCTGAATAGCATATTATAATTATCGCAATTGAGTTAAATGTGTCGTCTCAGTGCTCAATAAATGTGTGTGTCAAATGAAGTCAGTTAAATAAATACTGCGTTATTCAAGAATGCATTCATTATGCTACCAAAAGACATCTTTTATCAGCTTCAGCTAGTGCAAAGCTTCCAATACTGGTTTTAACTTTGGCACGCGCGGCAATACCACTCTCAGTTTGAATTTTTCTGTCGCTCTCCACTTGACTCCTTATGCTGCCGACCGTCGTATGCCACATGAGCAAATGCAGAATGTTCAGAGAAGGAATTTTATTGTTTTTCCTTAAAAATCAGAATACTGAGCCTCACTGTCTCCCACATTCCGACAAGTAATGTTCCTGAAATGGGTTATTAAAATAGTGCGAGAGTTGGGATAGGGCTTAATCCTATCAACATAACTCTGACTGCAATCAAATCCGTTGTAGTTTACCGTATGATACAGAAATAGCCGAGTTTCGCTCTTCAGCATTGTTCGTAGTATGGCACATATTACCATCCCTGCAGAATTAAAAAAGACACCCTCAGCACATCTCATACACTGCCTATGATAATAGGTCAAGATGCGCAAGTTTTATGACAGGGTAAGAAAGTTTCTCTGATTCATTTTTGGCTGTAGGACCTACACAGCGGCCAGTGGGAATTGGGGCGCACTGTTTCACCTGAATTACTTGGTTCCAGCATTATTGTTGATTTTCACAATTTTTCATTTTTACTATTCGTAATCTTCATCATTTTTTGCTGCATTTGTATGAATAGCGCCGACAATCTCAAAATCAGTAATGACTGCAAAATGGTCTGATGGATAATCGTTCTCGAACTCGTTCGGTTTCCTGCGTACAAGCTCTTTTCCTTGATAGGGTTGAGAATGAATTGGTTTCAATCGCTTTCCACTATACAGGATCATATCGATGCGATCTTGAGGTTCGGGAACCGTCCAGCCCCAACCAAGGTCAGTAAACTTTTGCACTGTAGACCAAGTTAATCCTAAAAATATAGACTTCAAATTAATATTTCGCTGTTAAATTGTTGAAAAGTGTTGAAAACAAATTAGTCAGTATATTTGAACTAACTTAGACACCAGCTCCGCGATAACACAGCATTCATTCTTTTCTAAGTTTTGCTAACTAAATATACTGCCACTAATTACTCTCCGGATGAATAGTGCCATTCTACCAACCGAGTACGACACCGCTTTCAAATACTATAAAGAGGCATAATAAAGCGCATCACGATTTCTTGTGTCTCATTTCATAGCGCATATCTTCCTAGTTCCTAATTCCACTATCAGCCGTATAAGACGCTACTTCTGCGAGTTTCTCCGCTCTGTCAAAGGCCCAGTTCTTGTTTATTTCACTTTCTTTTTAACGAAAACAGTCAGAGCTCTCTGCCTTTTGATTCATTGCCAGCCAGTTAGTATTTAGCTGCTTCTCATAGCTCTTTAAGTTATACCGGGCGTGATTTGTTTATCAATAATAGCAACGTTGGATAGTTGTGTACCGGCTTAAGGGTGCAAAGTGAACTAAGTTTTAAAAACATTATACCCGGCGCAGACTTGGGATCAGGGTAGAGCTCTCTAAACGAGTCCGTCAATCCAGCGCGGCTCATCAGTAGTTTGGTTGCCGGCCATTCAAACGACCAATCGCAATGTTCAATCTTCATTTCTTCCGTCCAATCCAAATGCGACGGAGAATTGAAATCGCCAGCCAAGATTAGCGGCTCGACCACTGACGTCTTTACTGCGTGCCGAAACGAAGGATTCGCTAAGAGATTGAGGATCTCTTGAACTCGACCTGAAGGTGCGCATTTCAAATGGTATGCTAAAGTTGACAAGATAGCAAAAACCGGCATATTAGTATCGGTATCTTTCCTCGCTGTGGCTTGTTGAATCAATATTCTGTAGAGTAGAGAACATGTGCCAACGAAAGGAAATTAACGACCTAATGCAAAAATCCAAAGTCATTACGCTACCTTGCCAAGAAATCAGATCTATTCACAGCCCACTGAATCCAAAAACTTGAACAGATAAGGAAACGAATTTTGACTTGGGAATAATGCGAACCAGACGGAAGGAAAACATGAGATTCCGTTGGGAAAAGAGCTGAACATCCCCAACTTCCATGTTTGAGACGGCAGGGGAGGCGCGCCTCAAGTAAACAGCATAAAATGTCAGAGCTGCCTTAGCTCTTGATTTGTAGATTAGTGATAAAAGTATTATTATGCTTTGACATCAACTTGAAAAGCTTAAATATACCTGCCCAGTCTTTGCCCAGTTCCATTTCACCAGCCATAAATTGCGATTCGTCTGATACTAATTTGTTGCATGCAGCATAGGGTCCATAAGACGATGCCACCGTACGAATAGACCAGAACGAAACGTTGATTGACATTCTTGCAAATCCCACCGCTTTTATTGGGATATTGATAGTTGCTCCAATTGCAGCATCGGATTGTGCAATCGTATCTTCGAATATTTTATGTCTTGACATAATGGCGGTGTCAATATAGTCACTGTGGTGAAAATGGCTCGTCCAACCAGGACCAAGAAGTTTTGTAATGTTGGCTAGATGCTCTTAGCTTTCAACTTCCTAAATGGTATAAGAATGAGAAAAGGAAGAGAAGGCGTAGAGTATTTTGTAATAATGTTTCTAACGGCTTCACATTTCAGACTGAAGCCTAAGGCTTCATCGAACTGATTATCAGACTATGATCATCCGTCGAAAATATGGAAACGGGGCGGTACATGCTGGATATCCTAGACTTTTGGCGTTTACAGAGGTGAGCGGTTAAATGACTGGTCGTCTCCCTATGGTCATAGTATAAAAAATTATCAATGTAGAAATCGAGCATGGTATGTTATACGAGAGGCGAAATTGTGTGAATGAGATAGGCTCTGGAAGAAGGTAGTTTGTTCATTCTACCTGAAGAGCTACTACATCTGGCTCAATTTGTTTGATATGCTTGACTATCTTTTCCAATCCATGCTTCACATGTTTTCCTGAATTCCAACTGTTGAATGTAAGTACGCGGAACGATGGAGACGCTTCTGACTGCACAATAGAGTGAGAAGGCAAAATGAGCAAGTTGAGAAGAGCAATAATGCAAATCAGTGTTGATGAAGTAATCAGTTGCATTTCTTCAAGATATCGTGGTGAAATCAAAGCAAGATTAATAACGGGCTGAAATATGGCACGATATTCGATGACAAACATTCAGTCTACCCTACACTACCGTGTACTTCGCGACGATTTCCACTCATTCATAGTTCTATATTTTCCCTTAATTCGTTATTTATCCTTCACTACTGGATATGGTCCACCGCCTTCACTTTTTTTTCTCACCAATTGATAGACTGAAACTGCTTATCATGTTCTCCTGAATCCCGCGGAAGATTATTCGGATGAATAGTTATCATAATAGACATTACCTGCTGACGTCCATCAAGCAAATTAAGAATATATAACACTACATGAGAATAGGCTTTGTTTTGCAACCAGCGATCCAAAAGATTTGCATATACGAGTTGGTAAAAGAGGATTTTTTTAAATTTTACTATTTCTACTGAGCCAATCATATGAAGCTTTTGCGTGCACATCAACAAGCACAGACGCTGCAAAAGCATCACTGGGCGTCCATAAAGATAACGTTAGAAGCTGTTTGCAGAGTTTCGGTTTATTCACTGGAGTCATAGCGTCGAACCAACTACGTCGCGACAACGCTCAATATACATATTCATTTACACAACTTAATGCGTGCAAATCATAAAAAATATAGAAAATATGTCACTGTGTCACGAACAGAATGGCTAGGACCCATTCAAGCATGAACATGTAACTTCTTTAAAACCTAAAGTAACTCGATCCGAGTGAAGCGATGTTTTGCTCATAATGTGCAACGTCCGTTAGATATTTTGAACTTCTTTTGCAAGACATCGGCAGTTTTGCATCCCCACAAAGATTGACTTGTAACCTTTATTCTCAAATATGTATATGCTATCTTCGTAGTATAATGTGTTGCTGCACATAACTTACATCTTACTCGTTTTATTGACTGATATTATGCTAAAAAGCTGACGTTTGCAAAATCATTTAT
>NIUQ01004773.1:0-12682 GCA_002796945.1 Plectus sambesii
ATTTTATTCCAATTCTGCGAAAATTCAAGCCGTTTCCAGCCTCATCCAGAAGCAATTTTTATCGCCAGAATTATTAGGTGGTCCGAAAAGTCTCTTTGAAAGCTTTTTCTCATTTTCAAATAAAGCTGTGAAAGTTTTGAAAAGATTCTTCGGACCACCTAACAGGAAAGGATATTACGGATGAAATCCAGAGTGTCAATGGGAAATTTGATTCCGTAGTCTTCACTCGGTGTTTCATAGGATAAAATGGGAGTTTCCTCGAATTTATTATACTTCTTCCTCACGATCCACTCACAAACCGCTTTCGTGGGACCTGCAAAGTCCGCTCGCTTTTTCTGTTTAAAAAAGAGCAGTGATGATAGCTGATTAGTTTGTTCCGCTTCCAAATCGCGACCAAAGACACGTGTCTACCATGATATCATTTGCATTTCATCTAATAATGATTGTGGCAAGCGTTGATTCCTCTAATGCGATGCAATTGTTTAGCTGACGAAACGACGTAGCCGGTCGAGGGAACGGGAACGAGAACGATCGCGATCCCGAGAACGAGACAACGTCGGCGAGAAGAGAGAACGTCGACGACGATCCCGATCGGAAGAGCGCACCAAATCTGGTCGGTATTTTTTACTATTCATATGCTAATATCAATATACTATTTACTCCAGTGCAATCTATCCCTATATTTCAAAATTTTGTTTTCATTTACTCTCTGCATTTTATTAGACCGTTCCAAAAGTACCGTATTTCTTCCAATAGACGCCCTCCCTCCAATAGACGCCCCCCTCCAATAGAAGCCCCCCTCAAGCTGTGATTGAAAAAATAGACGCCCTCCCTCCAATAGACGCCCCCCCCCTAAGTCATAGGCCCCTGTAGGGTAATTAAAATAGTAAAAGCCTGTGCAGTGAAGGTCAGTACTGAACTCCCATACATATTCGACTACTTATATTGCACAATCCTTATATTTATGAATTATATTCCATGCTGAAGTAGCAATTAGGAGAAAAGATGCTCTCTCTTTCCAACGAACGCCAAGTTCAAACATCGGTTGAAAAAATAGACGCCCTCCCTCTAATAAACGCCCCCCTCCAATAGACGCCCCCCTCAAACCTTGATTGAAAAAATAGACGCCCTGGGCGTCTATTGGAAGAAATACGGTAATTACAAAAGTTGTATTTTGTTTGTGAATCAGTAGTTACTTTCCCTTGTTGCGGACTGCTTTATGGAATGAAGCAGAATCCCTAAAAGATATTTTCAGCTGCCCTCGAATTTTTAATATTCCTCATCTTTAATCATTGAAACAGTACAAACAATAGATCCATCATATGAAAGCAGTTTGCAATATCCCTTCTTTTCTCCTTTAGCCGGATTCGACTAAAACACGAGGGTGCCCTTTAATAATTGCACTACATTTAATTCTTTCATCAAACAATAATTGCTATTTGGCAACGACGTGACATAGTCACGCGCCCTTCTGCATCCCTTCACTGTTTCCGTCCCGTAAATACATTGAAAATAGACGCACGCGTTTGATTTATTGAGCAGTTCTCTTATTGCTGTTTGTAGACTCTCGAAGCTCGCGCAAAGAAAGAGACGGAAAGCGCGACAAAGACAAGGATGACAAAAAACGAACACGCGAAAGCTCCCTGGAACGCGAAGTGAGGGAATCGAATGAAATACGCGCCAAATTAGGATTGGCGCCTCTGCAGCGATAATTGATTTTCTTCCTTCGCCCTTTGACGAATGTTTGCAATTATCAATGGTGAACGGACTTGCACATAAATTTTGCATTGTCTTTCGTAGCCGGTGTTCGGTGAAGCGTCGAGGCGAAATAGTCAAAAAGCAGACACCGTGACGGCGCGTGGGACGTGGGGTGGGAGACAATTGAGCAACGTCAATATTCGTCTTGTTCTGGACTCCAGTTCAACCTGATTCATCATCCCTCCTTTCCTCCGACATCGTCGTCGTCACCGACAGCTTCTGCAGCATTTCTTGCAGCTCTGTGCGGCACGGCGCCTTTTCCACTTTGTCGCGGCTGAGCGAGAAGATTCGATGCGAACGGTCGACCAGCTTGTCGCACCAACGGCGGACGATTCGTCTATACGGCCGAATTATGTACAGTGTGGCGACGGCGTCGCAGAGAGGGTTGAGGTGCAGAGTCCACGCGGCGCACACTTGCAGCCACCAGTTGTGCTGCAGCGATTTCAGCGCCAGCAAGTCGAAGATGGTCGGCAGAGAGATGATGAGCGGCAGCGCCGTCTGCACGCAGATCGCGCGCAGCACCGCGCGGTTCTCGCGCAGGCGTCGCGCGTCCGCCTGCGACAGTGACGCGCGACTGTGAGTGCTCAGTTTGTGGAAGATGGCGAGGGCGCACGACAGGCAGATCATATAGCAGCACAGCAATGTTGCCATAATCAGTCCTAGTCGCATCTCGTTTGTCCAACTGTCCGTCGCGTACGACTCGACGTACTGCTCGAACTCGGCCGCTAAGCACTTCTTCACGTGCCGCGTCGCATCGAATAGGTATGGTGCGTTGATTGCCGCTCCCAACGGTAGCGTCGCAGCGCACAGCATCGGCGTTCTCCAACCGCCGAACACCGTCCCGTACATCTGCTGCGACCGACACACCAGCAAGTACCGATTCATGCTCAGCAACACCAATGGGAATCCCATCGCCATCTGCGTCGCCATCCACATGTAGCGCACTGGTACCCGCAGATCGGAAGGCAACGGCGCTAATGCGTAGACATTGTATTCATTCACGTTGCCTCCCGGAGTGAAATACGGTTGATACAGCAGCACAGTGATACACCACAGAATGTCCATGATCGCCATAGTGGTCAAGAAGTACTTGAAGTCGCCCGTCTTCTGCAGGCGGACGTGCACGCCGATGAAGACGACGACAGCGTTTGTCGCGATGCCCACGCCCGGCAGTAGCACTGTCATCATCCAAGCAAAAATTCTTCTGTTCAGCGGCGCATTTATCACATCGGCGAGAAAGGCCGAATCGTCTGAATACGACGTATCGCAGTTGCAGCAGTTCATCGCTGGTGCAACACGCTCGAGTTAAGCAATGTGTATTCACTCGATGCTCGACCGACTGTCCCGGATATGTGACCACGCAAGCAGAGTTATCCGAGGCGGCGCCAGCAAGAGGCAAGACAAAGAAACCTCCGCCCTCGTGCCATCGTCGCCTTCGGGCGGACTCGACAGCGGCCGCCTATTGATCACCTTACTCAAGCATGGCTTCACCGCTCCCTCTCGCTGCCTACTTTGCCGCGCTTGAGACTTTCACTCCTGCTGGTTGACATTCTAAACCAACCATAGCTGGTTTTTGTAACAACGACGGACCACTCTCGCACTTACCAGAATACTTATTGCCAATACAATCGTTCACAAACTGCTCAAAATTTTAAATTTACAGTAACTATAGTATCTGATAGATATTGTGATCTGCATTTCGCTAAGTATAATCTTGTACACAGTCCTACCCGTAAGTACTACGGAAAAGTCAGCGTCCATTGTCCATTTTGTCCGCGAACAATAGATGGACGCTGACTCGTATAACGCGCAGACAGTTCCGGACAATCCGCACGTGGCTAAAGGAGCGTGGCCTGAGCTGTTTATATTATTGTCTCAAGCATTGCAAAATATTGTGCGCTATGTGTCCGTTTTGTCTGTCTGTGTGCGTATCAGCTGACACCAGTCAATAATCAGTCGTCTTTTCTGTCCACTGACAGAATTTATAGTCTATGTGAGTCCACGTCGACTTTCCGCACTACTCACGGTTGGGACTATATATAAAGATATTTAGTAATCGTAATGAGATTACATAACATCATTTTCGTTCGTCCCATATCCAAAAAGCATAGCGCACAAAGATGTACAGTCTCGCAAGCGTCTCTCGATCGCGATCCGCCGGGTCAACAAATGATCACTGAAGTGTTATCAGTACGCGCCAAGGCGTACTCAGCACCACACTGCGCGACAGAAAGTCTCTTTCCACCTGCATGGAGTCGTTTGTATTGCATTTCACCACTCTCTCTTTTCTGTTTTTCATTCTTAATTCTCACGCCCATCCCGATGAAATAAAATCGCTACCAGGCCTGAACGAATCCATAAAATTCAAGCATTATGCTGGACTGCTTAAAGCAAGCGAAACAGACAACACCTTCTACTGGTGAGCTAGCACTATTCTGTTGCACATAATGGCTAGAATGCTTCGCTATGGCAGGTTTGTCGAGGCGCAAGAGCATGCCGCGCAAGCTCCTCTAATTCTTTGGCTAAACGGCGGACCTGGCTGCAGTTCAGTAGGCGGACTCATTGAAGAACTGGGACCGTACTTACTCAACGAGGATGGAAAAACTCTTAGAATCAATCCTTATGGGTGGAATAAAGTTTGTCGTTCCTATATTAAGCATCCGATTGCAACTGAGCAACATTTCAGCACGCAAATCTTCTAATTTTCGAATCTCCGGCAGGTGTCGGCTACGCGCACAGCAGCGAATTCGACCTGACGACAAACGATGACAAAGTCTGCAACTTAAGCGGCGGTCAGAGTGCAGACGCAAGACACAAATGCGTCCGGACGTATTTTGAATCTCGCGCCTCTTCGAGCTTGCGTTCGAACGCATTTGCATCATGCATTTGCATTGTGACCGGCGCTTTACCGTCGTCCACACTGAAATGAGACGTGCGAACCAGTTCTTAAGCGAGCGGCAATAAATCAATAATTTACACGGTTTACACAAACCAGTATTATTATCCATTTGTGCGGACCTTATAAATTTATGATTTTTTGCTACGCGCTGAAGGGTATGTCCTCACGGCCCGTTATGGTGCAAAGCGGCAGTAAAGGGCATATTATAGTTGCAGTGGTAAAAAAATTCTGACAAAATTGAATGCATTACAACAAGAATTTATGTCCTTTCCACTTTAAAAATGACCCTTTTCAGTTCAAGGAGGATACTTTCTAAATTAAGAAGGACATTTTTCAAGTTAAATGAGTATAAGAAATAGTCTCTTTGAATAAGAAAGTATCCAGTTTGATTTTAAAAGTGGAAATGGTATATAACGCACGATCTGAAAATATTACAGGGTGTTTCAAAAAAATGTTCACGATTTTGTTTTTATGTCATTTTAACAGTTCTACATATTTCCTTTTTTTCTTTGCAGGTTAAAGAGATAAGATTCAGGAGATTTTTATGGCGCAGGTTTGGAGTAAAAATATTGAATATGAGGTCCACAGCATGCAAAAGATCAAAGAACGAGATTGTGCACATACAGAGTGACTATAAATTATGGTACGATTTGTTTCTCAAATAATTTGTTCCAGAATGTTCCAGCTGAGCTGGAACTTCGTGAAACTTGAACTTTATAATCTATAAAAGCTGGACTTTCATTTGAAAAAAGAATTATTAAATTTGGTCACCGCGTTGTCAAGATATGACCGCGCAAAGATAGGTCTCACTTTTCAAACGCGTTACCATACCCGCAAGCGTTGCAGGAATTCATTCAAAACGAGTGCTCTATCACTGCGCAATCATATCTTGACAATGCGGTGTCCAAATTTAATAATTCTTTTTTCAAATGAAAGCCCAGCTTTTGCAGCTTATATAACTTAAGTTTCAGCTCACTTGGAACATTCTGGGACAAGTTATTTGAGGAACAAATTGTATCATTATTTCTGAATGTGCAAAATCTCGTTCTTTGATCTTTTGCATGCTGTGGACCTCATATTCAATATTTTTACTCCAAACCTGCGCCATAAAAATCTCCTGAATCTTATCTCTTTAACCTGCAAAGAAAAAAAGGAAATATGTAGAACTGTTAAAATGACATAAAAACAAAATCGTGAACATTTTTTTGAAACACCCTGTAATACGTCTTTATGACATCTATCGGAATTAGTTCATCAGTGCAACTATACGATGGCCTTAATTATCTGGCCTTCGAAATAAGACGATCGATTTAGACAGCGGATGGAAACTACGCTGCTCTGAAGGATTTTTTCAAAAAGTTTCCCGACTTCCGACGACATAATGTGTTCATCACTGGTGAATCGTACGCGGGAATCTACCTTCCGACGCTGATGGAACGCATCTTGGACAATATTGATGACTTCCCGTTGAATATCAAAGGAATGGCGATTGGTAACGGCCTGTTAAATAATGATATCAACACAGACACGCAAGTGCAGTTCAGCTACAACCACGGACTAATTGATCAAAGGTACTGCTGAATCATATCTGTTATTCGTATTTATTCAAGCAGAGCGATACTCAGTACTTCAATATCCATGACCTACTCTATGAAAATATTGCTATCAGAATAATTGCGGCATGCACGGTGATTGGTCAGAAGTGACGTCAGGGGATAATTCGTTACTCGCACGCTATAACTGACCAATAGCCGCGCTTCTCCTCATTATGATCGCAGCAGTTGTGTGAATTTGGCCTCCGAATACTGAGAACAGGGAAGAGGTTGTTTATACAAGGTACAAACTAACGACTGTTTTGTTTCAGTCTTTGGGAAACCATCGAGACTTCTTGCTGCAATGGCTGCTTCCAAAACTGCTCTTTTCACAACGCGAAAACTGGCTTTTGTCAGTACAACGTAAGTAATGTTTCAAACTTATTGTAAATTAATCAATTAAAGTAGAAGTCAAACAAATTAAAGGTACGAATTATTACATATACAGATAAATATGATCACTGCGAGAATGTGGTACGGAGGTCTAAACCCGTACGACATGTACCGCGACTGCTTCAACCCTTTCCCAATCGACCAGCAGACGAAGCTGAAAAAAGTCGGCGAGCGGTTCTATTGCTCGGTTCGAGGGCTGACAAATGAGGTGGTGGCGGACAAGCTCGAGCGCATGATGGCAAAGAAGGCGGCCACGGTCAGGGACGATAAGGACAATAAGAACGTCAAAGACATCAAGGACGACAAAGACGTGATAGAAGTGATTGCTGATCCCATCTGCATGGATTCTTCCGCCATCACGCACTATATGAACCTGCCGGAGGTGCGTGAAGCCCTCAACATACCCGTCACTGTCCCTGAATGGACGCACTGCAGGTTCAATTAATTATCGTTTTTTAAACTTCTACTACATCTCATTTCTCTCTTCCACTTTCTAGCTCGAAAGTTAGTTTAGTCTACCAGAAGCAGTACAACGATGTTGCACCGCAAATTAAAAAAGCCGTAAACGCCGGCCTACGAGTACTGCTGTAAGCATGTGATAGTCACTAGCATGTAGCTCATCGGCGTTTGCAGATATTACGGCGATACCGATATGGCTTGTAACTTCTTGATGGGCGCAAAATTTTCGAAAGATCTTGGACTTGCAGTAATATTTCTCTCACTCAATAACACTTGCTATAAAACATGAGTGCTTTTAGCTAGTCGCTGAGAATCGCCCATGGAAAGTTGATGGACAAATAGCGGGATTTGTGACGGCTTACAAAGGTCTCGACTATCTGACAGTAAAGGTAAGCTGCGAAAGCATCGAGAATATTGCAAATAATTGTGAACCTAGTAACGCAAAAGTTTAAAAATGAAATATGCGTTCTTGAAAGTACGCAAATTGTTAAAATTAGCGAATAATTTTTGATTTATAGGGAACTGGACACATGGTGCCACAATGGAAGCCGAAAGAAGCCTTTCACATGTTGGATCGTTTTTTGAACGGGCTTGAATACTAACTTCTCAATAAAATTTGACGGAAATAAATGAGCCTTTATGTCTGAGTTATATAACTTTAACATTTCAACGCATTTCACTAGTGTGAATAAATGAAAACTGTGCGGTGACCAAAATTCTCTATGTACACTGGGTTTTTTAAAAGTTTCGTGAAATTTTCAAGCGATTTACAAATGGGGACAATATTATCATAAACAAAAAAACATGCAATACCAGTACAATCACTCATAATGACCTCATTCTGCTTTTACACAATAACGGAGTCTTTATGGAAAGGCACCAAGAGCGGCAAGCAGCGCTGCTTGAGGGATTATGCGCCATTCCTTTTGAAGGGCATGCTTCAAGACCTTGAGCGATGATTGAGGAATAGTGCAGACTTTGCTCTTCATGGTGCTTCACGCAGTCCGAAGGGTTCTAGTTGGGATTGTGAGGAGGTTGTTGCCTCGAGCTTTGGTTGACCCAGTCAACAACGATCCTCGATCGAGTTGGTCTCAAGGAGCCGCTTGATCGTACGCTTGATGAAGTTTAGGTTGTAGCCGTTGTTCTGGAGCAAGTGGACGATTTTAGATAGAGACTTTTCAGCGTCATGCAGACTGAGTACAACAGATCAACGATCTTCGGTCAGTGGCATGGCAGAAATAATAGGGGTTTACAAACTGATAGTGAAACCAAGTTTCACTTGCATTAACCTTACTGCAGATTCCGAATCGAACATGGTAATACCGTAACACAGGCAGTTTTTTACTTTGTACGAAACTTTTTGGTCACCCTGTATAAAAGTGTGACGTTTTGGGCCTTAGCTATGAAGTCGTGAAAATGTTTGTAAAGTAAATCTTTCATCAGGGATTCTGCAATGGAAGCTCAGTACAGTCGTCTATGCATTTACCAGTTGTACATTGCATTCTAACCCGAAATTTAAGTAAAGAAAGAGTACTTTTATGCAAAATTTTCTAGATGTGAAAATAGTAGTTGTTGAATCATGACCTTCTGTTGACTTTTACTGGCCTTTTTGTTTATCTGATTTATGTCAATGCAAAAGACCGTTGAACAGCGCTTATCTTGCGAGCTTCAAGAGAGTGCAAATGGCGATGCACCTCGATAAGCTCGCACGAGTGGGCGGGTCCCTGCCACTATTTGTATCACGGCTTGTCCCGTTTAAAAATCTCACGCTCTCACTCTCTTACTCTCTCTCTATCTGTCTCTCTCTGTCTCTCGTACTGGACATTATTGTTTAATTTCACAGCAATGACAAAGAATAATGAAATACCGGTATGAAAAACTGTGCTTATGGGCCCCAGGTTCAGCGTATATTTGGGATTCTTGCGTTTAGATGTCCTTTTTAATTGAAAAGCAAAGTTTGAAAGAGGCGGACGGCGCTGATGAGCTAAAAATGGAAATCGACGAAACAAACGAACTGCTGTACGGCGTCAATGACACCCCCTCGTGGCCCAGTTTAATCGCGATGGGCTTCCAAGTAAGAACTTCCTTCATGTTCTATAAATATTCTAAGAATACTGAGCTGTTCGAATAAATGGCCCATTCTTGTGGTCATTCGATTGTGTAAAATGCGATCAATATTTTAACAGTATGAACTACCGTACAATTAAAGACTGTCATACAGTTGAAGAGTGCAGTATTGTTAGAATATTTACGCTGGCAGTGTTAATGAGGATTCTTGCATATAAGATTATAATTCAGCAAACGATGGTGGCTGCGAGCGGTGCGATTGTACTTCCTTTGCTCATCGCCAGCTTCGTATGTGCGGAACATAACGATGCGGTGAAACTAAAGTTAATCGGAACAACGCTTGTGATGGTCGGCGTTGCGACAGTGCTACAGACAGTTCTCGGCGTCAGACTGCCGCTGCTGCAAGGGCCGAGCTTCGCATTCTTGCCGGCCATCATCGCCATGGTCAAACTGCCCGAGTTTCAGTGCCCCACTTCGGCTGGCACACTAATAAACGGCTCAGATAATGGCCACGATGATCTCGTGTGGATGCCGCGTCTGCAAGCAGTAACCAAACTGCGTCCCTTTCACTTCCTTTCGTAAATGTCATAGCTAAAATATGACAGGTGCAAGGCGGATACATAGCTGCATCGAGCGTGCAGATGCTGTTGGGAATGTCAGGACTGGTTGGTGTACTCGTTCGCTATATTGGTCCGCTAACCGTCGCTCCGCTGATGGCGTTGCTGTCCATTACGATCGTCGACAAAGCCTTAGAGCAGATGTCGCTGCACTGGATCTCACTTGTGTATGTTAAATTTTTGTCTTCCAGTGGCGCTCCTTTATTAATAGTCTCGCACCTCCGTCCTTCTGTATCTCTACGTTTTGCATACGCTACGTTAATATTTAATGGCACGCTATGAGAAAATGTTTAGATCAGTTGCTGCTTTACTCCTCTTCTCGCTTTATCTCTGCGATGTCTCTGTTCCACTGCCTTCCGTCACATTTTCGCCATACTCGGTCAAAGCGAAGAAGCAGCGTATTTTCGGATTATTCCCGGTGACGTCACGTGATTACCATTCCATTTCAATATTATTTTGTGTTACAGTACTTGCTGGCTATAATTTTGGTATGGACAATGTGCCTTATTCTCACATACACATTTTTTGGAGAAAATGATAAGGCGGCAAGAACCGACTTGAAAGTGAAAATCCTGTATTCGGCCCCTTGGTTCCGGTTACCGTATCCAGGTAATCGATAATACCATTTACGCATTAATAATGACACTTTTTACTTCAAAGAGGACGCTTTCCAAATCAAAAGGGGTACTTAACATATCGATTTGACTAGGGAAGCGTCCTTTTTAAATTTAATAAAACGGTCTCTTTGAATTAAAAAGTGTCCTTATTAAGGTAAAAATGGTATAAACAATCAGTTATGGCAATCATATGACGTCAAAAATGGCGAAAAGTGAAATATTGTAGGGCAATGGGGTATGCCGATCTTCAAAGCGGGTGTCATCATGGGCATGGTGGGCGGAACAGTGGCGTCGGTGGTCGAGTCGGTCGGAGACTACCAGGCGTGCGCTCGCGTTTGTAGGCAGCCACCGCCTCCCAGCCACGCTGTCAATCGCGGAATTTTCATGGAGGGCTTCGGCTGCTTTCTGGGTAGCTGTTTCGGCGGTGTGGCGATGACGTCCTTCAGTCAGAACATTGGTGTAATCGGCTCAACTCGGGTAAGAACAAATGGCATTGATTTCGTAACACAGATGTGGATGATCGCTCGTATGGGCATCCAAATCTACTTCTAATCTGCCTTTTGTATCCTCACCACAATGGCCAACTGTTAACCATCGCGCCAGATATCTAGTAGAAAATCAAAATGTCATCCCACCTTGCGGATACGACAGCTTGATAGTTATTGTAAATAATCGACGCCTAATAATGATAGCTATACAATTTTTCGTACTCGCTCTTTCCTGACAAATGCTATAAGAATTTCCACAAAACAGCCAAGCCATTCCCTTTATTCGTTCAACAAATTTTTTAAATAAAATCACTTATTAATTACTACCATTGCTAAGTTATGAAAGTCCCAATTTGCAAAAGCGTATGGAGATATGCACTTTCAAACTGTTCACACTCATGGGTTTGCTTTCAAATACAAATCGCTACTTATGAAATTGTTACAATAACAACCGTGATTACACCGAGTATTATAACGGAGCCGCCAATCGTTCCATGTGAGACTCTGCATGGTGCCGTTTTCAGGTAGCAAGCAGAAACGTCATGGTGGCAGCAGGGTGCGTATTCATAGTGATGGGAATTTTCACTAAGTTCGGAGCGCTACTGGCAATGTTGCCGACCCCGATCGTTGGAAGTATTCTGTGCGTCGCTTCTGCGTCCGTCGGCGGGGTGGGACTGTCGAGCATCCAGATGATAGATGCTGCAAAAAGTCGCAATATGTCCATTTTGGGACTAGCAATTATGGGCGGCTTGATGATCCCAAGATACCTCCATCTTCATCCCATCACAGTTGGTTCGTTTGAGCAGCGAAAAGATTTCGATTAAAGTGTTCGATGCTTCACAGGTCCTCCCGCTTTCAAAGACACTATCAACATTCTCTTCGGGATCGAGATGCTCGTAGGCGGCATCATCGGATTCATCCTCGACAATACAGTACCTGGTATGCAGTCATTTGTTGTTTAGGCTTAAGGGATGCAGATGATTAACTGAGCAACTTAAGGCGCAACCCGAGCGGAACGCGGCTTGGTACACGAAGTGCAGGAGCTCACTACCAACAACAGACTGCAAAAAAGCGTCTATCAATTGAACGATCCCATTTCGAAGAGAATTCGAACAAATCCAATTCTAAGTCGGTTACCTATTATTGGTTGATGATCAATATTTATCATTGTGAATTGATGGTATGAAGGAAAAAGCGATATTGCAGCGTCGCTTCGAATTGCAAATGACTGACATTAAGCAATAGTAATTACAGCAAGTACGACATTTCACAGATACAGTACGTACACAGATAATGCGACAAAACTTGACACTAATTATCATATCAATACTGACACTGATACAATACTACTACTGATACTGATAAAACAGCTCGAGTACGGATTCATCTGTAATTGAAACTGCCTCATCAGTTTTTGTTTGAAATTGAACGTTTGCGTACAGTTTTTAAGATACGTTTCAGCGCGGAGTATATCAGTTCGGCAACAATAATTACGTCGAAACCGAACCAAATACCTAGAATTCCACCCATTCCTGCGATGAAACTCCAAAACGTCCACAAATGCTCTTCCGTATAAACAGGATATTCGAAAGACATGACATTCAGTATGTATTCTGCTGTTGGTGAATTGAATAATTGCGTCATATCGGAGTCGAGTATGAATGGAGCTTCCGTTTTGGAATATTGCAAGTAGGAACATTCGGGCAGACAAACTTTCATACACATTGTCGAAGCTGCAGTGTCAAAGTTGGGTAGACACGATTTAAGTTGCTTCCAGGAACAAAATCTGAAA
>NIUQ01004774.1:0-12844 GCA_002796945.1 Plectus sambesii
AGTAAGGCGATCGTCGGCAGATATGGCATCTTGCCAAAGAATATCGTCTCTCACGCCGATTTCGATCCAAGAAACAAGGAGGATGTCAGCGGCTACTTCGATTACAAGCTCTTCTATTCAGAGCTCAACATTTACCCCGGCTTATTCAATTCCAGCTTATCGTCCGCCGACCAGTCAAAAGTGCTCTATCAATTCTCAACCAACTATAGCGCTGACGTTAAAACGATGCAAGGGCAGCTTCGTCAGTAAGTTGGTCAGCTTGAATACCTTTTCATCTTTTAAGAAGACGCTATCCAAACTGAACTGGATTATTTTCAAATCAAATTTAACTCGTGATTTATACAATTAACAGGAAATAATATTGTTAAATTCTGTTCGCGAAATTCGGGGAACTTTTTTCTGATTTGATGACCTAACTTCGTGTGACCAACCGAGCTAAACATACCATAAGGCGCACGCTACAACACAAATTTTGCTGAAGCCAACTACCGTATCGTGCAATACTATGAAGTTCTGTTGTGGGGCGTGTGCATAAAACAATGATTAGCTCGGTTGGTCTAACCCTCGCTTGAGTAATTATCAGAAGATTCCATTGGAAAGGACTTCGAGTAGGTGCAACACATTAACCGGATACTTACAACAGCCTCATAATGAACTCGAAATATCTTGTTGATACAGTAAAGCGAAACTATTACCTATGTTAATGAAACCTTAAAGAAAAGTCCCTAAATCAGATTTAAATAATCAACAATCATGAGCCATATACACCATAAACGTGATTTTAAGATATGGCTTCTACCTTGAAGTAGACGGGAAATTCGGTCCAGAATCACAATTCGCCGCCGAGGCTTTTAATCGACACTACTGTCCTGAAGTCTTCAAGAAGGAGACGGTCGATGCCAATGGTAACATGGTTCGAAATGCATCAAACCAGGTGTGGTACGCTTTATCGAACGAACGCCTGTCGTACGTGGTTCAACATGGTGATGACGGCAAAGCTCATAACATCAGTTCTGCTACGCGATATAATTTGATAAATTATATTATCACATTCCTTGCATATGTAAGCTTCCTGATGCGACACTAAAGATTGCTTCCGCGCTACTTTATGTGTCTGATTAATAGTTGATAGAAGTAAATGTGAAAAGTTAAAGGTTACGTTGCGACCATTTATGGAGTAAAAGTTTTATTCGTGTACTTTATCAGAATGATGCACATTCTCCCTATACACTTATCAAGAAATATTTTACTAGAAAAGAGTACTGGAGGCGCTTCGCTATATAAGACGAAGACCGATTGAGAAGCATTCTGATAAATCTGCCTCGTCCTCCGTTAGCAGCCCGGGGCCTATTTCAAAATACTATTGCAATTGCAAAAACGAGAAACTGCGAAATTGTAGGGTGATGATTGTGAATCGACAAACAGAGGAGAAAGCTTCTGAAGGAAAAGAACTGAGCTGACGCTCTTAAACTCCCATGTGCCACTGACAAAACTCAANTAGGGTGATGATTGTGAATCGACAAACAGAGGAGAAAACTTCTGAAGGAAAAGAACTGAGCTGACGCTCTTAAACTCCCATGTGCCACTGACAAAACTCGAATTCGTTGCGCTGATTTTCTTCGCAACCTATTGGAGCGAACTTCTGCGGAACAGAACGGAGATCGGGTTGATGCTCTATGCTCGTGGCTATACAGTTCAGCAGAATAATTGTCGCTTAAACTTGCAGCATATCGATTTAAGCGATCACCTCAGAGTTCGATCGGATATGAGGAACTTCAAAATTCGGTGAATGCCCGCGTTTTTTCGTTCTTAAACTTCGAATCTTCCAAATTACGGGTTTTTTTCCGACATTTAATTCTACTTTACTGACTAATAAATTTTTGAGTGAAGAGAAAGGAACAAGTAGCAGAGGTATAATTCATTAACTAAATGCTCAAGTATGGAGCAATCATAAGCTTAAAAAGCAGCTACCGCAAGATGCAATTTCTGCAGTAACTAGAAATATTCAGCCATCTCTCAAACACACATGCGCACAAACAAACGTGCAGTTAATCGATTATTTCTCTCATGAATACACTATGAGCGGGAGCAAATGAAACGCTAGGTCATCGCTAAATTCTTTATAGTGAGATCATTTTTCGTAAAAACACAAACCCTACGTTTATTCTAGTTAATCAATATTAGTTATTGTTTGCAGTGCATCAAACCTGATTCTCATTCAAATAACATACCTATCTGGATGCTGGTCTGTTAACAAGTGCGTATGAAAATAATTATTCTTCATGGACACATTTGGAACAGTGCATTTCATCTCTGATCGCACATAATCATATATAGGCACAATCTGCAAGTATAATAATGAAAAAGCTATGGTACATAAAAATTTGATAATCGCTCACGGATATCCAACATATAAAATTCTCAATTTCTCTTTGATATAAATCACATTTCTTGCACCTCTGATTGTGAATGAACCTATGCTGTCTCGTAAATGAAAAAATAATCAATAAACAAATATGCTCCATATACCGATGATCAGCGTTCGTGACGCTAGCGCGCCAATAAAAATACACATCAGCGTGTTACGTAACATTTCAGTTGAAGATCAATAAGATGCTCGTAACATTCATATTCTAACGGCAAGACAGGGGTAGGGAGCTAGAATTAAAGCACTCAATATTAATTTTGAAATATTTTTCCTTCAGACAAAACGCAAAACTTAAAAGTGAAATTAAGAAGTGAAATAATAGCACTTTCACGCAAAAAATGATGCCAGATATACCCATCCTTACCCATGCACTTGTCCGTAGATAATATATGATAGTTAATTTAGGGAAATTTCTTGTTTCCTATCTTGTTAAAGTTTACAGGAATTCCATATTACGGAAGCGTAACTCTCGTCGCGGAATTGTCTTGTTCATCGTAGGGCTTAATTGTGGTATAATAGTTGAAGAGAAAGTTGGTCACTGCGCGATCGTCGAAAATGTCATTACGGCTGCTACAATTGTTGCAGAGAAATTGCGCAGGAAACTGGTACTTGGGAAATTCGGGATCTTCGGTGGTTTCGCCTTTCAGACGCGCGTTGACTGTGTTGTGAGCTTGCCAAAGATACAAGAAGACATCGTCCGCCTTTTTCACCTAAAAATACATCTTCACATTAAAGAGCGCAATATACTACACAAATTTGCTATCATGTCGTAATAGTCTTACTAAATTAGAGCGTGAACAATATTTACACAATTTTTGAATGTAGCTCACCTTGGCTTCCATTGGGAAAGTCTTCGTAGTCATCTCCATAAAATGATCGCGGCAATTGCGACATCCAAAAAAGTGATCCACCCATCCTTGAATGGCTTTAAGAACTGGCAATGGTTGAAATGAAGCGTCTGTAATGTACTATTTCAATACTTAAAAATTTAAATATATCCTTCGACTTCGATGATTTATTCATTGCTTACTAGCTGCTCTACATCATCTCGGTTTATGACAAACATTATCATTTTTAGAGGTGAAATGAGATCTTTATTCTTTACTGCTTCAACTAACTGCGGTATCGCAGTTATCCAATAGCCACGCTACTTCAAATTATTTATAAACTGAGGAGACTTTTTATATGGTAATTAAACTTAGAATCTTATACACTTCTGCTGAAAAACCCTCTTTAAAAGTAATAGTACTCACTGTTTTGATTTTTCATATATGCTTGAATTGTTAACGTGTGGAAGGTTGTCCAGAGGCCGCAGGTATATCCTCGGAACTGATTTGAACTGCCGCGACAGTGCTCGTATTTGGCACTGCTCTCAAAGGGCATTTGATATTTATCCTGAAAAAAGATGCTTAAAGGCATAATTTACTCCAATAGTACTCCAGATCTGATAGTTAAGATATGATTATTTTTTTATTAAGACGAGACTGCTTTGCAAACTAATGTTGTTACAAAAATGAAGTGGAAAGAATTCAAACTTTTAGGCAAGCATGCATGCAATATAAAATTGAATTTTTTGAAAGATTAACAGTGAGCTACGAAATGGGCAACTGCAATGCAAAACTACCATCTTTTCAACTTACTTCTAACTCTTCAAATTTGTGCTCCCAGTCTCTGGTACTTAAAACACCGTTGGACGCGTTCAGTTTGAGAAAATCGCGCAGTTCAGAAAAAACCTGACGAGCTGATGAACTTCTTTTTAATGTCTAAAAATACTATTTGAAATCGTTAGAGAGACAAACATCAAATATTATTGTGATAAGCAGTGTGAAAATACCTTAAAGCCAGACTTTTTTCTCTTATTCAGTTACAGCAGTTTAATTAGAGTCTAAATGGCTTCATTGGAGAGCTGTAAAAGAATTGCTTTGAAATAATAATCTACTGTTCTGTTTGTGACTACAGGGAAAAATTTAGTGAGACCTATCCATTTTAACGGTGAACAAATTATCGACCACCAGTTGCTGTCGAGGGACAATAGATGTAAAAGACGCAGCTGACACGCGCTCGCGGCCAAGCGAACTACGAAGCATTTAACATTGTGCAATATCCAAAGCGCGCATTGATACAAACGGAAGTCGAAGCATCCACTTGGACGAGAGTGAGTAATCCGTGCTGGTTTTTCAAACATCCGGTTAGTGCTCGTTAGCTATCTTTCGTTTACGAAAAGAATGTCTATTACTTATTATCGTTTCTGCAGTAATTTCGAGTAGTCTTTTATTTAAAAATTCCACTTTTTTAATCAAACAATTAGATTCATCATGTAGAAATATCAGAGTCGCAATTAGAATTGTACTTACTGTATTTCCATTTCCACCACCTAGTCTGCTTGATGAGCCTTGCTGAGTGGGAAAATACTGCAATCATCCACTTTAGCTACATCACAATAAAAAGAACAACTGGAAAGCATACGTTCGCTAGCAGATCCACAAAGTTATTCAAAGCGGTCAGATTAGCACCAGTAAAGTTGCCACCAGCTCGTGGGACGTCGTTGTACAGCGCGTTATACATGGCCTTGAGCATATCGGTTTCTGAGACGAAATACAGTTCGGCGCACCTAACAAAATCGAGACATGTTACTTCCTCTATACTGCAAGTGGCAAAGAACACCATTATTAATTATTACATTAGTTAAGAGATACCTAATAATCAGGAAATATCATTGTTTACACCATGCAGATGCATGTATTATGCACTGTTTCGAATTGCCGATACCTCTTTGGATTCAGTTGGCAAGACCACGAAGCCATTGTGGTGGTTGTGCTCATTCTCGTGGTTGTTGACACAACTGAGATCATCGGATCGCTAGTCNGATACCTCTTTGGATTCAGTTGGCAAGACCACGAAGCCATTGTGGTGGTTGTGCTCATTCTCGTGGTTGTTGACACAATTGAGATCATCGGATCGCCAGTCGTAGCAATATTTTCCAGCTTCTCGTAAGCTGTCTCGTCGAGCCTTCAAAAAATATTACTTCGAAATTGTCTATTTATAAAACGCCTTTCAATCACCTGTCAGACAGTCTTATAGCATTAGCGCGCTTCTTTTTAGGAAAAATGAAATCAAACGTATACAATAGGAAGTTACCAAATCTTTCGAATTTCCAATAATCTTCACAACATCTAGTTTCAAATGCTTCCAGTAATGGTTTTGGAGTTAGAAAATTCAGTTGTACTCCGTTAATTTGAGTTAACGCCAAAACATAAGCATAAAAATGTGAGAAAAGGGTTTATACATGAAGCCGTAGGCAGCGCTGGCGCTGCTTCGCTTGAAGACGACGACGGCAGGAAAGTCTTTGACTTGCATCAGACTGGCCAGCTCATTGGACGGTGTGCTTCGTCGAGTGGCAAGCTGTGAACGGTATTTGCTCAACTCTAGCATCAGCTGAAAACAGGCATAATTAAGATTAAGTGTCAGGTAGCTGATGACAGAGGTGTTTGCGTTTATCTTCTGTTTCTAAGTAACTTCGTGCAAAATATAAGTTTTTATTTTTTAGAATGAAATGTTGATATTTGAGCAAGATTTTATAAAGGTGCGACTGAATTATTTATCAGTCGAACGATGTGTGACTATGTAGCTATTTTGAACATGTAGCTAGCTATCTCAGTATCTTCGTATCTTAGTATCATGTAGCTAATATGAGAGATTGTTGACGCGTACAATGAGGAGGTACAGTCGAACCCGCATCATTGCAACCCGGATCATTGCAAGACCCAGATCATTGCAACTTTTGGCTGACTCCCCATTGTCTACTTTTGCACTATTCGGAACCCGCATCATTGCAAGACCCGCATTATTGCTACTCTTTGCTGGTTCCCGCGAAGTTGCAATGATGCGGGTTCGACTGTATTGGTTCTGGAGAGAGTGAATGAAAGAAAAGCAAATCGGAAAATGACTGCAGAAGTCGATATGCGCTGCAAAGTCTCCACACTCTGTGTTTTTTTGTTCATTTATTAANGTATTGGTTCTGGAGAGAGTGAATGAAAGAAAAGCAAATCGGAAAATGACTGCAGAAGTCGATATGCGCTGCAAAGTCTCCACACTCTGTGTTTTTTTGTTCATTTATTAAAATTTTTAGCGGAAAATGCTGCTTAAAAGATAACTCTTTCAGTAATTCGTTGATAGTAAAATAGCAGTGCCGATAGATTGTCTTATCGTAATCATATGTTCTCAGTTTTAAATTTTTGCCAGTTGTCTCTCTGTTAGCTCTGCGAAACCCTTTTGTATGGCGAACAAGTTTATAAAGTAAGAGTTTCTTTACGCTTCTTATTTCAAGTTTCATGTCTTATAGCATTTAACGTTCTGGCCGTTACTTCATTTTTGAAACAATTTCCACACATATTGCTTTATTGCTCTTTTACTGTACGATGCGCTAAGACAAAAGATATACCGTAAAATTAACGAAAGAAACTAAATGGTATCAAACAGTCTTTAAATTACAATTTTTCACGTGACTGCACACGTCAGTACTGTCTCGACGATGGGATGGCGTTTTGCACTTCTTAGAAAAACCGTTGGAATTGTTAAATTCTTCCAAAAGTGGATTGGAATGTTAGTTTTCACAGTGCAAAATAAATACGATCGCCCATGAGAATGGTGACTTATGAATGCACGCGTGACAGCAGATATATCACTAAGTCCTGCAAACAGCCCCTTCGCTGCGGAAGATTTTGTCAAGAAACTTAACTCTTTATCCACTCCCCGCTCGCCCCCTGACTGTCAACATCTTTTGTCTCTAGCAACTAGTCTTTCAGCCCTTGCTAAAGAATATCAATGTGCTGTATTGGTAAACACTCGAGAAAGAAATGCAAACATAAACTGCCCACGCCCTAAGGATTTTGCTGCCGGCAGCAAAATGTTAGCCTTTAACTTTTGATCTTCATTAAAAGCATTTTGCCTCGTGTGATACTTGATTAATAATGAAACCTGTCCCAAAATCACCAACCTTCATGCTGTTGTTACCATTTTCTGATTCGTCGAAAAGTACGGCGTAATGCTGCACAGTGTCTGGCACTCCTGTCCAAAGCTCGCCATAAGTGCCGGTCCTAAAAGGGCGTCAATGTATAATTTATGAAAACGCAGCCATGAAAGGATCGCTTTTTATAAATATTCGAATTTCATTGAAAAGATAAAAGAGAACAAACATTGTGGTATAAATGATACGGCTTCGGCTGCATTTTTGCTTTTACCAAGCGCACTTACTTGCCCAGCCACTCGAAATTTGGCCAATCAGCATGTCGACCTCTCATGTAGTCCTCCTTGACCTGAATAGCGATATCTTCTAACATAGTTTCTGGGTGGTTATCCAGATCTTCTACTTCTATTCCGTCCTTCGCACCACTGCTTCCTCGAGGAAAATACTGCAATCAGATTAATGAAAATTCTGGTCGGTAGGCCGCTAATCGTTGGTCGGTCAATGGGCAGAAAGGAATTGGTCAGAAGTGCACGGTGAATTATGCTTTCAAATGATTGGCAACATAGTACTTCGTCATAGGGAGGCAAACGTTTGTTGGCGCTGTGCAAAATTCTAGATATTGTAAAAAGTCAGAGAAAATTGGTCAGGTTCTTAAGGGAGCATAAATGAATGCTAAGGATACCTTATTAGTGGGATACATTGTAATGTTGTTGTCTTTACAGACGCCTTTATTATAAGAATCGGCACAGTTGATGACTGCCACTTTCATTATGGGTGACCACAGACGAACTGCCTCTGCAAACTTGGAAAAGTGTGGTGCAAACCTAAAGTAGAAAACGAACTTGTATAATCACAACTTGTTTAAAGTATATGGTACAGAAATGTCATCACATTTGAAGGTTCAAGAAACAGCGATGAAAAAGTTCAAGCTATCTAGCCAAGAATTTTTACTCTAATAGATAATCAGATTACCGTAGCATTGTGAGAAATATAGGTATAGTCGCCCACTTGCAGCAGCCCTCTCAGTATAGACAGAGTTAGTAAGTAAGTTCCCTAGCATATATCCCGCTGAGCCGCAGGGTCCACTTTTTCGGGTCCTCCTAGGAAGGCCCTTTTCAGTACGACACGTGCTCTTCCGGTCGGCGGTCGCATGCCTGACACTGGGAGCCCAATCAGGGACTGGGACTTATTTGCCAACCGCGGCGGGGAAACGAACCAGTGTGCGTTCACTTTATGACGCGTTAATGAGCTAGCGCATTAACCACTGGATCCCCGCGGCGGCAAGTATAGACAGAGTTGAAAAAGGGTATTCGTTTTATCAGTGGACACTTCTCCTACGACCCATTAAGGCCGTAAATTTAACGTTCTGTTCTCCTTCAAAACAAATGAAAGTAAAAAGAATCCAATTTAAACTGCTCAGTATTTCTCTTTAAAGCCAAACTATTTCAGCATACCTTCTGCAGTACCCGCACCAGTCGGCATAATATTCAATGAAATATGCAGTATCTGAATTGTAGACTGTATCAGCAAATGTGTCTTCGTCCAACTGTACAATCGGCTCTATTACTTCGTCGTACAATCGAGGATTGTCGCCAACGGGAACGTAGCCATAGTCAACCTTTGTAGCCGAAGTTAGAAAACTTAAGAGAAGCAGCAAGCAGGCAGACCGGAGCACGTAATGAGCAGCCATTTTAGAGCTATAATAAATGGAAGGGAATTTGCTGAATGCCTTTCAACGCAGATATGAAAACTGCAGATTTATACTTAAAAAGAGTTTAAGCTATTTTAACTGAAGTAGTCCAACAGGATTTCCACTATTCCTTTCTAAGTCGACATAGCCTACTTAACTCAACCTACGAAAGCATAAATATTGGCCGGATAACGAAAATGCCAGTAGAAAAGTGGGCGGATGGAGGAAAGTCGTCGACGCTGGCAAATCGGCGTCAGTCAAGGAGTAAAGAAGTACTGACAGTCCAACGACATCTAGTAAGAGGATTGTTTATATTGAGACAGGCGTGTAAACCGCTTGCTTATTACTTGACGCGACCGGATCCCGAGCTCCGGCCGGATACCTGAAAGCGTTCTTCTGCAAACACCCACGCGCTTTTGTCGAGACTGTCATTTGCAGACTACAGTCAGAGAGTAATAATATTTTTCATAAAGAACGGTTTTGATAGACAGAGCTAAGCATCGATCGGCGCAGGCTTCCTGAGAAATATTCATCGACATTATGTGCATCATCCCACTATATTCAATACTTTCAATTCACTATATTCAATCTCAAAGAATCACTGCTTCGCTGAAACAGCTTTTATCGTTTTCCCCTTCCTTCTTGTGCAACGTGAATGAAAGTTGCAAAGCTCACCTCGATTAAGTCATAAAAAACCAAATTTTTTGCTTCCAGTGGTGGAAGGTTCCGGGTCATATTCAAGCAAACATCTAACAGTGAACATTGGAACTCGATCTGCCTATCATGTTTGGAATCTGTATCGCTGAAAAAGACTCGGTTTGAAAATGAAACGCTCGATCGTGATAGTTTCAATGACTGAAAAGACAAAGATTTCAAATCTTGCAAGAAATTAACGTCTTTCAACTACATTCAGTCTAAAACAAGCAAATTTTAGCCCAGGGGCCCATCAACCTGCTGCTACAGCAAAATGGCTAAATAAAAGCGCGATAATTGAGCACTATTTTGATAATTCCCGTTTCCTGATAAGTTGCCTCGCTTGCTTAATACTTCCATTTTGGCTTAACGCATCACTGTCATCAACCCTGCTCCTTTTATGTTTCACAAGTCACATGAAGATTTAATATTCCATAATAGGTGCAACGCAAATAGAATATAGAATCAGACACGAAGAGCAAAAGGCAATACAGAATTACCTAAGACTTTATTAATATTTAACAAATAATTCACAGTAACGTTCAAGTGTTCTTATTAGGCAAAACGCAGTCTGTTAAGCAAAATTACGAGAAAAGCGCTAAATCTTGCCTTAGTAAAGAAAAGGGCATCTTATTTGCCAATAGTTTTTCATGTACTAAGCATTGATAGCACCAGGGTTCGTCAGTAGACTCGATGTATATTTGTAAACAGGTGTGTAAGAAAATAATTATTCTTCATGGAAACATTTGAAACATTCATATGATCTTTCATAGCACATGATCATAAATACACATAAAACTGCAAATATAATAATTAGCGAGCTAGGGCACGAAAAAATGTAAAAATCATTCAAAGATTTTTACCGCACGAAGTTCTCAATTTCTGAAAGTGACTGAAACAATACTTTCCCGTAAATGAACAAATTTCGCTCAATGAATAAACAGATGTACCGACAATATGCGTTCCGGACGCTGTAATCACGATCAAAGAGAGATATAATTGTGCTATACGACATTTCGATCGAACCTAAGAGATGTTCATGACATTCATATTTGAATGGCAAAACAGGGGTAGAGAAACACAATGGAAGTATTTAGTTAAGAACACGAAAATATTCTCCCTTCATGTCAAACTTGAAATGTGTAAGTAAAATTAAGATGTGATATAATCGCGCTTTTACCCAAAAACTCATGCCAGATTTATCCATCCTGACCCGTGAATTGTCCGCAGATAATATATGATAGTTAATTTAAAGACCTATATTGATTCCTATCCTGTTAAAAATTCCAAGAATTCCCTATTAAGGAAGCGTAACTCTAGTCGCGGCATTGTCTTGTTCATCGTAGGGCTTAATCGTAGTATAATAGTTGAAGAGAAAGTTGGTCACTGCGCGATCGTCGAAAATGTCATTACGGCTGCTACAATTGTTGCAGAGAAACTGTGCGGGAAACTGGTATTTGGGGAATTCGGGATCTTCGGTGAGATCGCCTTTCAGACGCGCGTTGACTGTGTTGTGAGCTTGCCAAAGATACAAGAAGACATCGTCCGCCTTTTTCACCTAAAAATACATTTTCGCATTAGAGCGCAATATACTACCCAACTTTGCTATCATGTCTAAATAGTCTTACTGAAGAGCGTGAACAATATTTACACAATTTTTGAATTTATCTCACCTTGGTTTCCATTGGGAAAGTCTTCGTAGTCATCTCCATAAAATGTTCGCGACAGCTGCGACATCCGAAAAAGTGCTCCACCCATCCTTGAATGGCCTTTAAAACTGGCAGTGGTTGAAATGAAGCGTCTGCAATGAAGTATGATAGCTGTTTTCTTTCGAATAAATTTCGAAATCTAAGCATATCTGTCGACTTCAGTAACTTCAATAGCTACCAATAATCATTAAAAGAAGCCAACCCCCTCGCGATTTCGCAGCATCTTTACTGCTGGGGAGAGTGTTCGTTCATTACTAACAGTCAATATTTTCCTTGCTTCTGTTAAGAAAATGCATAATGAGTGTAATAATACTCACTGTTTTGGTTACTCATGTACGCCTGTACTGTTAGCGTGTGGAATGTTGTCCATAGGCCGCAGGTGTAACCTCGAAACATACTAACACTACCGCGACAGTGTTCATAACTGGCGTTTCTCTCAAACGGCATCTGATGTTTTTTCTGAAAAAATATAGAAATTTAATTTATTTCAAGAAAATACCAGACTTATTCTGACATAGTTCGTTGGTTTAAGGATATGGATGAGTCGCAAAGTTCTGTAAAAGCAAAGAGGAGATGCAAAGAAACAAAATTTTCAGCCATACCGGGCATAGAATGCAAGACTGATATTCTATTTCGAAAGATAAGCAATGAGCGATGAAGTGGGTAAATGCAATGCAAAATGATCCTCGTTCCAACTTACTTCTAATTCTTCAAATTTGTGCTCCCAGTCGCTGGTCTTTAAAACACCGTTGGACGCGTTCGACTTGAGAAAATCGCGCAATTCAGAGAAAACCTGACGAGCTAACGAACTCTGCTTCAATGTCTAAAATATATTGATGAATAGAGGTTCAGAAAGGAACGGATTCGAAAGAAATCCCAATAACTACCAGTGATAAAGTATTTACGAAGTAGACTTTTTGCGCGCCCGAAGGGCGCGCATATAGAGACTATGGTCAGAGCCGATGTGAAGCTCACGTACAAGTCGCAGCATGTGTTCGCATGGAAGCAGACGTCTGTAGGCGCTAAAAATGATCAACTCGGGACCAATTTGGGTCGGTGATTCGAATGGAAGCATCAATTTTTTACGTCCGTCGCTCATTCGCAGGGAATTTCGCTTCGAAAATCGCACTTTTGACGATTTCATTTGGCGTTTTTTCTTTTTCGAGAGTTGAACGAGTTAACTGGCAAGGAACGTTAGTTTTGATAGCTTAGCACATTTTGGCATTAATTTCCGCTCGATTAATCGGCTTATTGGGACAGGAACCGCAAAAAATAAATCGAACAATTTCGGTGGCATTAGAGCAAAATCGCTTAGAGGCATTACGTCTCCAAACGAAGAGGACAATATGTATTGTAAA
>NIUQ01004775.1:0-12706 GCA_002796945.1 Plectus sambesii
AGCAGTGGCGGCGGTCATTCTGCAGGCGAACCGTTGCAGCGCGAGTACATCGGCCAGAGAAATCCTACCTTCCGTCCCGCCTACTCGAGCAGCGCTTATAAACTGCATCGGTCTGACGACCCAGACGTCGTAAGTTTCTATCTTTGGCCAATATCGCTTAGACAAAAAGTTCAACGTCCCATCCCATAATAGCGCGCTAAGTTTCCTGATGTACGAAAGTTAAATTGCAGTAGTCCTAAGCTCTAGATATGTATCTTAGCCATTGGCTAAGAATAGTAAGGGTGCTAAGCGGTAAATTAATTAGTACAACATCCTGCAACATTATTCGTAACTTTTGAGCTCGTTTTCGTCATCTTTGCATTTACTTTTGCAAACCTTGCGCTTGAATGCATAGATGATCACATTGGTTGCAGTTTTTACGAAATCGAATGCAAAAGTGACGAATTTGGGGGCACGATTGTGTACAACATGGAATGATAGAGTGCATTAACAGATTGTCACGCGCAGCTGAAAACAATATGCAGTATATTTTTTGAGACCTAGGAAAGATCGTATTGCCCTATATATATTTTTCGGCAATTTTGGCTTGTAAATATTCTATTCATTTAGAGAATCGATAAAGTTCTTCGGTATGTAAAGCTATTAGATGTATTGACTGCCCTTATTCCGGCGGGAATATGTTATGTGGAAACGCTGGATGTTATATCAAAATGATACTGTGATCAGATTTAACATTTTTTCTCAGTATTTTAAAGAAATGAAGAGAGATGCTTTTATTTTCTGCTTACCTCCTTCTGAGCAACACTTGCCGATATGTGTACAGACTACTATAAAGCAGGTTGTAAAAATGTCCAATACTTTTATACTACTTTTATATGTCCATTACTTTATAGAAAAAGCGTTACTGTAAAGTGGAGCATAAAAAATCGGTTTGTTTCTCTTGTGTCTCAATGGCACTAATCTGCTCTATGCCGCCGGTTTCTATTCATAAGAGGTACATAGTGGGTTCGTCTCGAACTGGTCCGTGCCGTTCTTTAAGTATCAGATGAAATATCGAAGTCAAACAATAAGTTGGTCTAAATGTGTACAGTCGATTACGTTGAATCCGAATTTTGCATTTTTTCATCATAATGAGCGTAAAAAGGCAAGCAATATCAGGAAAAGAGGGTCGAAGGGTGCGCACTTTGGCAAACTAGTTGAGTCTCATGGCACACTTCTGCTTTCTAACAAAATGAGCGTTCTTTGACCTTTCATATCAAATTAGGATTTTTTAATAGTTATCTTAGATAACATAACGCATGATTCAGATTCAACATCTTCGATTGTTCTTAGATTGTTCCATTTTTTGATATTTTTTACTCAGCTAGTTTCACTGTTAAGAATTGAAGAACTGAGCCTCGATTACGCGAATGGTTATTTAGGGGTTGTAGTGTAGATAGGAGACTCAATTCTTAAATTCTCAACATTCAGCAGTTCTATGAAATAAGATCAGGCACGAACCTAAGTATGGGTTTCGGAACTAAAGAGGAATGATTGCTCAACGCCTTGGCCAAAGTGTCATCGTCATGATCCAATGGGTTGCACGTTCTCGCTTCCCTATTACGATTCAGCTCTGGGCCTATCTCACGTTTATATTAGCAAATACTGCTTCGAAAGACTTCTCAACTAAACTTGTGCGCCGTTTATTAGCATTCATTAATCCCGTGTTAAGCACCTTGGTACACGAACTGCGCATTTTGATAAAAGAATTTTCGTAGTCTGCCCTAAATTCCAAGGCTCCATTCATGCAACTGTTGCACTTGCGGAATCGTCGAATTGCACGGTCGAGAATTACTTAAAAGATGGTAAATTATCGAATAAGATTATTGCGCTTGAAATATCGCCATTGCAATTGTTTTATGAAAAAACCTTGACTATGGCCCGGCTCCCTGGTTGCGAATTTACGTCCTGTACTTCCCTCTAGACTCTTCCATGGTTTTCTAGCCCTATCTGAATTGACAAACAGTCGACATTCTTTTCAGATGATATATGGGCCTTCGTCTACGCGCCGTTCAAATGGGTCTACAATTCATCTTATCAGTAGTCCAACGCTAAGTCAAGGAATGAGAACGATCCGATATGAATAATCGAAAGTGCCCGCTCTGCGTCACTGTGTTGTAAACAATATAAATATATTATGGGTGCTGGTGGCTTCAAAAAAAGTTAGCTTTCAGCGATGCAGGCGACAAATGATTGACGTGTCGCGCAGTTGTTTCTATTTTGTATTTTAGTGTTGCGTACGGACATGCTGTAGTTATGGTACTGCGCCAAACTTTCTCAATCTTGGAAGCCCCAAACATCCACGAATCTAGGCCATCCATTCCTGTGAAGCGGCGCTGAAAAACTAATCTAAGGCCATTTGAAATACTGTCAGGCTCTAATTCTGTTTTGGTCTTGCGACGAAAAAGGTGAATATAAGGCGAACAGTTCAGTTGGATCAATATTTCTTTTACTGCAATGAACTGCTATTGGTGCAATGTATTTATAGTCTTTGTCATCAAATATTTTTGTCATCAAATATTGGCAGACCATCGAGCGCGCCATCTCCCAAAAAAGTCAATAATTACATGCGGACTGCGTACAGCACGGCTATTTGAATGTAGAATCAAAATAATCTTCGGTATAAATAGACTTTAAAAGGAAATTTTTTTGCGATCATGCACTTGCAACGATAAAGTGCGTCTTACTACGAAAAATATCGCAGGATCCGTCAAAATTGCTCTGCCAGTACACGTTGACGTTGACTATATTTGATTGCGAGTGATGACGCGAAATGAGATAAGGAGCTCATAGCTCGGCCGATATATCTATGATCACTTTTACTCACATTCAGCCCTTTCTGATGTTATGTTGATTATTTATTGGCAACTTTCCTCTTCTTTGTTCATGTTTGCGGTGTGATAATCTTTTTATTTCTGCATTGCTTTTATGTTAGATAATTGAAGATTTCGCTTAGTGTTCCGATGAATGGGCAAGTGTTTTTCCTGATATGTACAATATTTCCCAATGTTATAACGAATATCCTTCATATCACGTATTTATTGATTTCAACGTTTCGTATCACTTGGAGGCATGTATTTCATAATTCTTGTTTATAGATGAGCAATCGGTGAATTTTCCTCAATTGGTTGAGTGGGCATTATTGCAAGCGGTTGTTACAGGCATCGCGAGTTGTGCCGCCGTATCCTGTTCTATGTTTAGTGTTTGCAGTATTTTCTTGACCTTTTTTGGGTGCTTTCTCTGTGAGTCAGTGACTTCTCAAATACACCTGTGCTTTAAATCGACCACTGTTACTTAGTGTCTCCGTTTGCGTTTCATATTTCTTTGTCATTTAGTGAGAATGTTGCTGTGTGGGAACTTCTGTGTTCCAAAAATGAAAGTCTGACCCATGGTACATCACATTAAAAAGAAATTTGATATACCATGTTTATTCTTATATTCGGGAATCCAAACATTTTATCTGCTAGCCAAGATGATTTTTCGAGTATTTTAATTTAATTTTTCGAATCTTCTTCTTAGTTCCATTCTGACTTTTCAACAATGATTTAAAAAGTACGCAGTTCAAAAAAAGCACTTCTTGATTTAGAAAAGCATAACAAACGCGAACAAGATTCTTTTTCGTTCAAGATTTCTTGTGATGTGTCCCTCAATCATAACTGTTCTTATGTAAGTATAAAGCGATGCGCCATGCTTCTGGATATAATGATGCTGTAGAAATGGTAGTACAAATTTCAGTAAGTCTAATAAAATACCGTATTTTTCCCAAAGCTTACTCTCCTATGAATAATATTCCTTTTCTAAATTTTCAAAATAAATATGTTCTCGTCTATAAAACTTCATCATGTTGAGTGATACAAGGCAAATATGCAAAATGCACAAGATTCGATCAAGTTTTTAATAAAACAAGACCATTATGGAGTCAATTATTGATATTGGTAGCATAAATAGCAAATATACCGCATCTTTAACAAGCGTTTTGATTTTGCATTGGCATTTAAAATGTTACTCTTTCTAAAACCATCCACTCTATTTATGGCCTGCTCTCAGCAAGGTAGGAATAGAAACCGCGATGATTATAAGAAGAAATGCGTTCTTAATATTACACGCACTTCTATAGCAGTAAGACGATATTTGAAGCGTGAAAACGGTTTCAATCGTCCGAGTTGCAATATAGCACATGTTGTGTAGGTCTTTTGGATACTTTTTGTGATGTTTCCGTACGGTGTCAGTGTCAAATATACATTTTTCCAAATACTTTGGTATCGCCTCGAAGCATCCCATCGCGGCGAACAATATAGTGTCGTCGCTCTGACTTGTGCCGCAGTCAGGCCAACGAGGTCACGATCTCTGGTACCGAGCAAAATGAGTTGCTCGAGGGGAAGGGGCGTCGCACCAGATACATCTTCATCATGAAACTATGAGTGTCCCAGACTCATGCAACGGTTCTTTCAATTCTTAAATAAATGGATGAGAGTTGTCATTATCTATTATCTAGACGTGGAATATTGGCAACGAGAAGGAAATCAAGTGACGAGCTTGGCGGTTTTGTGACGAACTTATTTTGGTAGATAAGGAGCAACCAAAGTAATGCAAATGGAATTAGTTTTGGTCACTAATGAGCCACTACACGACGTCATAAAAAATACAATACATAAGCAGCTGGGCACTATTTTGGATTCATTTTTATGCATTTTTGCTCTCTTACTAATTTAGTCAATAATAACAGCGGCCTTTAATTGATCACTTCTTGTTTTCAAAAAGGTTATAGTCTACAATGAAACGAGGAATTTCAATATTGAATGTTTTATAGTCCATGTAGTACAGTTCGGCGAACATACTGGCGTAAGATCGATTGGCTCGTATTAAAGCTTCAAGCTCTTCTGCATCGTTTTCACTCGCAGCGTGTATAGTTTTCTGCTGCAATCTGCCTTTAAGGTTTTCGTATTCTTGGCCTACTAGCACCACACGTACACATATCTCTGCATGGTTATGGAAGAAATAGAACATGCTTTGAATTTCAATGTATTGGTAAATTGCGCTTACGAAAACATGGTAACTAACCGTATAAACTAGGCATGATGCTATCTCTTTGTAAATCATTGAAGCAGCGCTTGCTTGTCCCTGCATTCAAATATCTTTATGCACCTTTTCGATAAATTCAGATCACCATCACTTTAGCTTATATATGCTACATGAAACTGCCCATTGCCTAATATTATTAAGCATAAACGTCAGACTACACTGCCGCTTCTTTCCCCATTAATTATAGTGGTTGCCTGTTATCTTTGATCAATTTTGTTGGCATATTGTTTGTTTAATTTTGCTGTAGAGAAAATCTTAACTGGAAGGTGGAGCAAAAATATTGATTCATCTCTACGGTTTACTCTAAATTATTTAGATAGTGAATCGCATGAAAAATGTATGCAATTAATTTCGTTTGTCTTTCAGAAAGCTGTTTTTCACGTGAGCATCTTTATTTCGTCGATTACGCGTCTACTCGTGTAACGGAGTTGAGATCGGCATTTCTAAACGAATGTTAGCCTCGACCCATTCAAAGTATTCGTTTTTGTCGACATGCAAATTACCTATAAATCTCTTGACATGAAATTTAAATTTACGAAAATTTACCATTTGAATCCATAGCTCGAAAATTATATATCTGCCTCTTTAAATGCAGCCACGTCGGATCTGCTTGAATGTCGGTTTTCCTGTATTCGTCAAAGGTCAACTGCCCATTTTCGTCTGCATCAGCAAGATCGAATATCGCCGCTATAAATATTATTGAAAGAGGTTTCGATGAAAAGCCCTGTACGGTAAAAGTATTTGACTACTTAAATATCTAAAAATACATTGAAATTAATTAAAATTAAAAGATCACAAAAACCAATGTGCTTGTTCAAATCAGCATTCCTTGATAACTACAGAATTGAAATTTTTTCGGGAGGTAGATTTTTTGTTTTATGCGAAGCGATATGCGAAGCGATAGGTGGAAAGTACTTATGTACTGATGAAAGTGTATGCTTACAGTGTAGTGCCTGCCCTGGGCACGGACAAAAAGGAACAATTTACATACTTGTTGCTTCTTTCTGAGCCATATCAGCAGCGTTTGTTTCGTTTTGTGCTAACTATAGTTCTAATCTGAGCCGAAGCAAGCTAGAGTCCAATATAGTTAAGCTCATTTAGTCTTTTAAACTATAGAGAAGTCGAATACTCTCTCGTGATTCAATAAAAATAAATACGACATACATTAAATTGGCAATCATTCTCGTTACCATTTAGTTTACGTTTCTCAAACTTTTTCAGTGTCATTATTCTAACTTTCACATGATGAATGCATAAATTTTTCAGAAAATTAACATAATTCACATTTTGCTTAAAACTTGTCGAACATACCACTAGCGGTGTTGTTCGGTGTGAAATTGAACAAGGAGAGAATAAATGAACAATGCTATGTAACTTTCTTATTCGGGACTAAACTGCAATATCCTTTACTAATAAAATTCTACGAGAGTTCCTGGTTTGCAAAAATATAATGAAAGCTGCGCCACTTCAGCATGAAGGTGACAAACCATGATACTTCACTTGGTTTATTGTTTGGCAAGAGACAAAAGTAATATTTAACTTACCAGCTTGCACCAGTGTTTTTGGAGTTGGTGAAGAATGCGTGAACCCAAATATTAGCAGCAGAGAAATAATGTTGCAGTAGGGGTACATTTTGAAGACTGTCTTTTAACAACCAAGTAGGTCTCGCTTTGGTGAGCAATTCACTTGAACATTTCAACTGGAATACCTACAACGAGAACTTCTGGCAAATTGCAAACTAGTTTTGGCGCAGTTACGAGACGACTTGTCGTAATGTTTGGTCAACACACCGATATGTGAAGCAGGTTTCTACTTCGACAAAAGTTGTTTTAGTCGGTTTGAATGAAAAGCGTTTCTTCCGGCATTCTACTTGATTTAATAGTATGTTAACTCCGACCAATGAAATCTTTTCGATTGAAATGAGCTCAGTCGGCAGGTGGGCAGTCTTTCTCTATTGGGGGCCGTTGTATAAAGACGGAGGCCAAATTACAATTTGCAGCACGAAAGTTCACAATTATTATTTACTTTTGCTTATGACATATTTTTTGCTCGCCTCTACGTACACTGAATCTCTATCATATGTGGGAAGTTACGATTTCAAGATCAATTAACTAACAGTTAGATTCCAAAGCTGTTATTCAGGAAATAGCTACTTCTCTTGAACTGAACCGCCATCCGTGTGAGGTGCTTGTATTACTATAGAGATATGCGACGATAAATCAACATCATCATCGCCACATGCATTAAGTGTGTGTGTATGTGTGTTTGGACGTCCCACTATTCGGGTAAACCGAACCCTTTGCGGCCTCGGAGCGTAACCTGATCATAAACGTTAAAGATATCGCATACGACCCTATGCTTCTGTCAGTTGGGTCCAGCATACGGAATTAATTCTTCTTAGAAAACGTTACCATATTCACATTTCGTTCCCATCCCCTAGCCTCTATATATATCCAAACCAGTTGTATCAGAGCTGGAAGTAGGAATAGTTGGGACCCTAGCTCGTGCCACGTCCTTCCTGAGCCGGTGTATGATTTTGAACTGCTGCCCACAAGAGTAGCGCCGCAGAGCCCTCTCGATGCGAACATTGAAAACGACTGAGAGCAAATCTTATTACTTAATCACCGGGTCGGTCACAAATTTTTCTGAGTTGGTATTTGGAACGCAAGGGCTTTGGTACCAATAAAATTACCTGACGGGACCTGATTACAGTAACCTAATGGCCCGTACAACCTCAAATGTTACTCTAGCTAATACTGCGAGCGACGCTTAGTCTCGCAACAAAAACATACGCAGGAACTCTCGCGATGAGGGCGGCGCGTTAGCTCAACGCCACTCGTTCGTGTGTGAATATACGAAGACGATAAAAGTGTGAACGAGACGCATCGTCATGTCGCGAGTTGCTCGAACCTGAAGAAGGCCTGTGAGTTACGATTGTAACTCGTCCATGCATCTATATAAGGTGGCTCGGTACAAAAACAATTTAAAGCTTTTATGCAACTATAATGAGACATTTCTTTCAGTGGAAAATAGTAGAATTGTAAATCGGTTGCGGTTTACTGCGAAATGGAAAGCGATCGCAGTCACACTCCTTGACTAAATATGGGTCGGGTGTTTCTACCAGCCAACTGAACGCTTTTTTAAGCCAGAATTCCCCGCATCTTGCAGTGCATGCGAGCACGTCCTTGATTTGTGACATTACTTCATTCGTTCGCTCCATGTTGCCGGTTGTGTTCATAGAGTGGAATGTGTTCATATCGTCGATTGGGATGGGGTGTATTTGGTCGGACGGTTCCGAGTGATATGGTCCGGAGGGTAGCTGAGTATTTGAAAATGCTTCAAAGTATATATAAAACGCATGCAAAGTAACCTACTTAGAGAAGAATCCGATTATAAGGAATGCTGGGTGATGATACAGAGAAATTTTTATATTTCACCCGTTTTCGCTTGAATGTATGCTAAAATCTGCCTTCAAGTACTCACATTTGTCTTAAAATGCTACTAGTGTAAGAGAATTTGCAAGCGAAACCATAGAACCAGAATCTAATGTGTTCTTTTGCCATCAGATCAACACCATACTAAAGCCAGTCGCCTAAGAACTGCATGAAAGATGAAAGCCGCATATAACTGTCATAAGGGAGAATTATTCCAAATCTTTCCTGCATTCTTTCATATTCGGATTTTACGGCATAAATTATTGGTCATATCGGGCTGCTAGTTAACTCAAGATGATAATTGAATGAAACTGATTGTTTATTTCATTCAGTTTTAGTTTAAATTTTAGCTGGATTTAATAATAATTTTAGCAGTATATATTAGAATATGTTATTCACTGCCTGTCAGAAGCAGAAATCCGCATTCAAATTAGTTTTGTTTACATGAAGCGATAAAACATCAAATTTGTTAAGTGATTTTAGAAGACCCTCTCTACCCTGGCCGCCTCGATAGAAAAAGTTGTTATAAAATGATAGTGGTCACGTAGAGCCGAATAACTTGCAATTGGTGTATTGAAATTTACTAAAACCTGGCCATGAAAATGTCCTATTAGGTGTCAAGAATGTTCCCAAAATCCGTTACATTTCAGTGAAAGCTGTACAGTTTGTATGCAAATTAAATCAGCGCACTGACTATGTATAGTACAGTATTTGCCATTTTCACTCTAACAAGGACACCTTCCAGTTCATGCAGGACATTTCCCATATGACTCTGACTAGGAAAATTTCCTTATAGAAGTAAACTTCATATACCGATGTTGCGCATGGAACATACCTCGCATCTTGAGCCCTGATATTCGTCGCTGCACAAACACTCTAGATTATTGTTTGAATCCATGAAACATGTTGCACCATTCTGACAATAATCCGGCGGACAACCCGGACCAGCAATAGCCCCCTAAATGTAACAATCATGATTAAATACAAGGAAGCTGTGGGAACTGTTTGTGCACTGGTAAATAAAGTGGAGATAGTTATTACTTATTCAAAAGGATTACAATCGGTCATGGGCATTTGGAAATGTGTTGGTGACTTACCTGAAAGTCTCTGCTTATATGTTTCTGAATATTTTGATCGGAGTTATGAAAAAATGTAAATATAATCCTTATTCTTTACACTAGAGGACGAGTTAATCAATTATTATTGTATTAAGAAACTCCCATTGAACCCATTTAATTCAACCTTACCCATGTTACTGCGGTTAACACTTGAACGAAAAAGCATTGAAACCAAAACATTTTGTGATATGATTGGCACTTTCTCAATAATAAAATGAACCGAAATTTTGTGCATATTATATCAACAGCATTTGAAAAATCGAGTGGATCAGTACTAGTATGGCAAAGGCGATTAGTTTTAAGAGCAGCGAGATATCCCTAATTGGTCTACGTCACACACTCTTCACGTGTTGTGTGGTGAATGAAAATGCATTCCTCTCTTTTAATGATATCCAGTTTCTCCTTTCATTATTCTTCCCACCTATGCCTACAGAAGCCGGTTTCGCAAAAACTGTCGCAATTAAAATTTGTACAATAACTACCGAATTGCTGCGTGGAGATTTATCCACTGATTAAGCTGTGAAATGCGCTAAAAAGCTCGTCACGTCCTGCCCATGGCACGCCCACGTTGCAGCCCATCAACCGTCGCACTTCCTGCAATCAGGTGGAAATTGTTTGCTAGTCGGTTTCTCTAGCCTACAGAAGTAAGCCGCTCTCACTAACAATAAGTCAACTAACTAACAAAAAGCAGTAGCAGCAATTGATATCTGTTCTGCACTGTACGGCGATTCGGTCGGTGTACTCTTATTGCATTGATTTACTTGAGTATTGATTGGTTTTCAAATGCCAGAATATCGGTTGTTGCACTACAGGACAGTCCTATATGCTAGTCCGTATGATTGTTCGTCCATAAGTCTCACTACGAACCCACGAGCGTTTCATGGATTGTATGTATCTGCGATAGGTCGTTCGTTCGGTTTCACGCATTGTGCAGATACAGTATTCTATCACGCATAAAAATACCTTCCATATTCAAATAGCAGTGGTTTCCATATTTGTTACATGAAGGCCATTCGATTTTGAGCGTGAACATTTGTTCGGTATCATAACCATGCGCCAAGATATTCATAAGTAATACAAAAGTCAGCTTTGAAGCATGGCATTCAATATTTCTTTGAATTACTTAATCAAAGGAAACAATTATACCCTAATTATTAATGTGTTCATTTGTGTAATGATAACGGTTTCAAGTAGAAAAATAACGCATATCACGCAAGTAAACCTTTCTGAATTTTTTTGTTTCATTAAAACTGTACAACTTTGAGGCCGAAGAGACTTAGTGAGCCACTTTCAATTTCTTTCACACATTGATATCACTGCGAACCGCAGGATGAACGTTCCAAACATATGCAAGCACTACGCCAGAAAATATTATTTTCTATTTATTAATGCTTTTAACCTTGTCTTAGCCGCTGTTTAGGTTCTGAAGAGGAATTATCCAAGAGCCCATACGCAACAGAGGCAACAGGAACATTGAAGACATACTACAAAAGACAATTATTAGCTTTGACATTAAACATCTCCATATTAGTATATATCTCTTTCATTTAAAATCTGACTGTCAGACTATTACAGAATACTTCCGGATAAAATCTTAACTGCACTTGCAACCGTTGAAATAACAGTAGTGTTAGGGACCATGTTCCAAACTGTTGAGCACTATTTTGGATTTATTTTTACGCATTTTTACTCTCTTACTGATTTAGGCAATAATAACGGTGGCCTTTAATTGATCACTTCTTGTTTTCAAAAAGCTTATAATCTACAATGAAACGAGGAATTTCAATATTGAATGTCTTATAGTCCATGTAGTACAGTTCGGCGAACATACTGGCATAAGATCGATTGGCTCGTATTAAAGCTTCAAGCTCTTCTGCATCGTTTTCACTCGCAGCATGTATAGTTTTCTGCTGCAGTCTGCCTTTAAGGTTTTCGTATTCTTGCCCAACTAGTAGAGGACGAGCGGCGGATAGCAAAAAGTTGTTGATATTTTCAGTCGAATATTCAATAACTAAAAATTGATCTTTTAGCAGTCATCAAATAAGCAAGGGACTGAAACACACCGAATTTTTCTTGACACTTGCAAACATTAAAAAGGGACTAGCGGAGAGCGCTGCGCTAACGCGCCGCGCTATCCGCTTGAGTTTTTGCATGTCACCCCTGCTTGACTTTGTTACCCGTACCGCTCAGCGGCACGGAATTCGCAAGCTGCCTTTGGGTTCCAGTAATCTAGTGCCGCTGGTCTTTTATATTTATGAATGCAAACAAATTTGCACACTACATTCATCAAAAGGCAGTTCGATGGAAATTTGAAAAAGGACTTACGCAAACATTTATTTGGCAGTTACCCAGGGAAAGTTCTCGAAGAATCCAGAATGTTCTCCGATCGCACATGACAATGGGCCGGTTCCATAATCGTGTCCTAAAGTTAAGCAATTCATAGCGATACTCAGCGCTATGCTTCATAATGGGCTTAAGTAATGCATAACTTAAGAATGACTTAGGACACGATTATGGAACCGGCTCAATATCTATTGATTGATGGCGCCGGTCCAAAACCTCTTTGTAAATCTAAGTACGCGCGGTTTTTATCTACCCTGAATCACTTTGAAACACATTTGCGACGGGTTTCGAACATAGGTTGTTTTCAAGAAAACAGAAGTTTTTCCATTGTAAAAATTCAAAAGAGAAGCTTTTTGGGGATACTGCTTGCATGACACCATTAAATTCTTTCATATAACCCTTAGTTAAAGAGAGATTTGCTTCAACTGCCATATTAAACCAGTTCGCATACTACGTTTTTGCTCTCGATGTTTACATAATAGAAGGGGGATGGAAGTGGTATGGGTCGGGTGCAGTATCCCTGTCTCATACAATCATGGTCTGACTGGGGATCGCTTAAGGTCCAGCCCGAAAAGTGAGGTGTTCACATATACGCACACACACAGACGTTTCTGAATGTAGAGGGCAAGAACTCTCGCAAAGAGCGCAGCGCTAACGCGCCGCGCTCTTCGCTCGAGTTCTTACCCCATA